>OMOU01017467.1:10202-20560 GCA_900312585.1 Malacocephalus occidentalis
ACTGCCCCAGCGTCAGACAGTCTACCCCAGCCTCCCTCAGTTCTGAGTCACAAGAACCATTACAGCAGTGCAGTTAGCATAATAACCACAACAATCGTATATGTCTGCATCAGTGTCTGTGTGTGTGTGTGTGTGTAAATGTGCATGTGTGCCTGTGTGTGTGCCTGTGCGTGTCTGTGTGTGTGTGTGTGGCAACGCACCCGCCATGGTGCTTTCTATCTGCTGGTCTGTCTCCCCCAGACCCAGCATGATGGAGGTCTTGGTGAGGATGGTCGGTTTGACCTTCTTCGCGTGTCTCAGAACCCCCAGGGACTGGTCGATGTTGGCCCTTGGGTCGCGGACATGCCTGGGGAGTGGCGACAGAGACAGTCCCGAGATGAGCCTCACGGATCTATTGTGCTCATCTATTCAACACTTGTGTATAGAATACAGTATATGCCATTTGGTACAATTGCCCAAATGTATGGATTGGGCCCAGTGGGAATCGAACCCCTAAAGTTGGCTGTGTTAATGCCACGCCTTCGCAATTGAGCGGCACGTTTCCATACGCGCATCGGTGCTCTGTAGAACGTAGGCATAATTACATAATAGTTATAACACCGGGATGAGCTTTTGAACCTTGTCGAAGAGCACACGATGACGACCGAATGCCTTAAACACACATTGTCACCCATTGTATTTTATTCTGTCCATGTCTGTATGTTCGGAGAAAAACAGCCTTGCATGCCCCCTGCTGGCTACTGTCTCCAGTACACTGTGATGGACCCCTTGACCCTTAACTCCATATCAGAGCCTCAATGTTTCCCTCTGATGGCCAAGGTGTTAATGACACGTTTCAACTCTATACGAGAATTCAAGCTACATTTTTAATGAATGGGTGAAGCTCAAAGGGGTTGGTTAAAAAAAACAAAACTAGTATGTTAACGTTGTATGGATCACCTGGGTTGAAAGCACACAGAAGATTATCCTGTATGTGGCGATCGTATAATGAAGCACACGCACCTCTGCAGCTCCCGAACAGTTTCCACGTTGTGGGCGTACACGTCAAGCCCGGAGATGGCGATTTTCTCTACGGCCGCGAGGTCGCCGCGGAAATCCGGGGTGAGACATTCCACCATGATCTGAGGGCTCCTAGAAGAGGGGAAAACACGACATTACAGGACTTAATGGGAATTGTTACACTGTGTGTGTGTGTGTGTGTGTGTGTGTATGCTGTAGGACGAGTGTCCACTGCAGTGTTTGGCTTTACCTTTGTTTCAAGTTAGCCACCGTCTTAGCAAAGTGCTCCGCCCCTCCATCTGGGATATCTGCCAAACCAAGAACATGTGAAGTCACTCCACGTCGGGACCTCAACAAATCATTGCGCGATCGTGATTTAAATGCATGTTCTGTGTTCAAAATAATGTCAGCATTGCACCACCGCTAACTCTAAAGGGCCACTCAACATTGTGGAGAAGGCAGAGAGAGACCACAATGGTGAGTGGCCCTTTGAGGGCTAGTTGCTTCCTGATTATAACCAGTAATTACTAGGAGAAGAGCAGTTTCACTGGGGCAGTTGGCAGCTTCATAACTCTACTAAGCTCCCCTTGAAAGCCTCGAGCGATGACCACTGGTACGGTATGGCACGACGGCGGGCCACAGATGGTCACGTACGACGGTGCTTACCGTCTCTGTCCACGGAGGTGAGCACCACGTAGTCCAGACCCCACGCGGCGATCGCCTTGGCCGTGTTGTAGGGCTCCTCCGGGTCCAGCGGAGGGGGCAGACGGGCCGTCTTCACCGAGCAAAACCTGCATCCACGGGTGCACGTGTCGCCCATCAGCTGCAGACGAGGAGACCGCGACAAGCGTTGAGCCATTTGATGCCATTTCAAACTATGGCCATTAAACAATGTGGACGCGGTAGGTACAGCGTTACCATGATGGTAGCGGTGGCTGTGGCATACTCCCCTCCGCCCCAGCACTCCCCTATGTTGGGACACCTGGCCTCCTCACACACCTGAGGAGGAGGCGTTACATCCATACAGTCACACAGGCGGCACATTCACAATAAACTCGTAGTAAAGTAACATGTAGGACCCATGTGTGGTTCATCCCCTTTGAGCATCCGCAAGTACCTAGATAGGCTGCGTACAGTTACAAATTAACGCACGGCAACACACACTCACACACACAAATGACTTACTGTGTGCAGGTTGAGTTCCCTCAATGTATTCTTCAGCTTATTGTAGTTCTTCCCGATAGGGATCTCTGTCTTGAGCCATGGAGGTAGCCTCAGCCTGGCACAAGGTAACAACAGTTCCACATATAAACCAATTCACATGTTCATTTTTATAACAACGTTTTTTTAATGTTTTGAACTCACATTTAGACAACATTTACATTTGCAGGTTGTATTGCGGCCAATATTTGGTTTTAGTTCATACTATATACCAGGGGTGCCCAATACGTCGATCGCGATATACCGGTCGATCGCAAAGCGCACTACCTTTGCGGTAGATCGCATGGCATTAAAAAAATAGATGTTAGCCTATCATCCATTCTCACTAGGTAGATCATTTTGACTTGGTCATTTTAAAAGTAGATCACAAGACGAAAAAGTGTGGGCGCCCCTGCTATATACTGTAACTAATGTGATAATCAATTTCTAACTGTCCTGGTGCAGTATATGTACTGTATATCCATTTTTTAAAAAGCCATAGAAGAGGATAATACAGAATAAGTAGACACTAAATAAACACATGAAGTGAAACCACTCTTGACCTCTCTCCCTTCTGTCTCTTCAGGTTCCCCTTGTACTCTTCCCAGTTGCTCTTCTCTGCCAGCTCCCCTGAGAGGAAGTCCTGCAGGTCTGGCCCATCGTCGCTTAGCAACCTCGTCTTTCTGTCCCCTTCTGCCAGTGAGGGGTTGACCACTGTCTTTAACCCGCTGGCATACACCTGGAAACGAACCAGTGGCTCTTACAAACAATACCCAATACCTCGCAAATACAAGTACAATGTACCATTAGCCAAGTTCTTAACATCTCTCGCCCGGGTTGTATATATGAACCACCATAATTGTTGCACATACGATTTGGGAAATACATGCGTCCTTCTAACCGGTAGAACATTCGGTAAGCCAACGCATGACAATAAGAGAAGTACTTAACGAGAAGTACTTAACGTGTAACGATCGTGTCTGTCGGTTGTTGGCACAGGCCCCGGTCCCGTTTCTTAGAAGAAACCAGAGTTGTTGGAATGTGTTGTGTCATTTGGAAATACTTACATACGGGTTGCGTGTGGGTGCCAACAAAAGGTGGCTGTTGCAGAAGCGACCCGCTGTAAAACAACATTGCTTTACCAAAGCCATGGCGACACTTGCCCCTGTACAGGAGCGGACGACATTGACAACACAGCTCGACGCGCAGCTAGTTTGGTCTGAAAGCGAAGCAGCATTCGACGTAGCTTTATTCCTAATCCATTATGTTTTCATGTATCATAAATATATATATATATTTAAACTAAGTTATCCGTGGTCTGGTGAAATATAGTATATGTCATAACACTCAATGAATCGGAGATCCTCTGGTGATGTCTGGCGACGCTACGTAAGGACACTACATTTGCGTGCTGACGTCCCTCCTTCTTCCTTTCCTCCACTACCGGCGAGGTGAGATCCAGCCGAAATAAGTTTGCACGTTGAATCTACCGTCATCTAAGTCAAAGAGGGTTCAATGTCACCGTGTTTCACATCATTAGACATGGGAGTCGTTAAGCCACACTAACGATGTTTTATTGTGGGTTTCTGTGGTCTAGATAGTAGTAAGGAACGGATGTTAATGGTCTTGTTTTTTTACCCGTCCCTCAGTACCGTCGCAGGCCTAGCCTAGCATTCAGTTTCATGGTGTAACGAAGCACATTGCCGTTCTCAATGTTAACGCTCTTGACACGGAAATAGTGTTACCCGTGTGTGTCGTTGAATCGCCGACGCTACTGTGCGACTACAATTTGCTTGTTTATCGGACACACCCGATGAGTTAGCTTTGCGTTAGCCTTATTGGCTACCAAAGACCGTGTCGGATGTATGGCGAGTTGGCACGTTTGTCTTGCTGTGACAGTCTGCACAGTCGAACACCCGTCAATGTTGAGCAGCGCCCATACACTGTTGACCAGTAAGTGAACAAAGTTAACGCGTTCGTGTCCTTGTCCAATGCAGAATGAAGACCATTCTCAGCAACCAGACTGTTGACATCCCCGACAATGGTAAGTCGGCCTGTGTGTGTGTGTGATATTGTGCCGGTTCTCTTTCCAGCAGATGTGAGATGTATGCAATGCGATCCGTTTATGTAGCATGTGTCCACAATGCTGATTTTAATCCGTTATCTGCTGTGTTTTAGTCGAGGTGAAGCTGAAGGGCCGGACGGTCATCGTCAAGGGGCCCCGTGGAACTCTCCGTAGGGAGTTCAACCACATCAACCTGGAGCTCAGCCTGCTGGGCAAGAAGAACAGGAAGGTAAGACCCGGGTTCTACTTTGACAAAGCTAAAGGCGCATCTCCTGCTTGCTGTGTCAAATTCTTGGTCCTAGGAGGTTGTATAACGCATGTGTGCAGTTGTTGCATGGAGTTCTGGACTGTTGCAGCCTCACTTTGTATTTGCTGACGTGCTGGCGCATTGTGGAGTTTGCGGGTGTTACAGATGATCTAAGGCAATTTCCCAATGCCTCATTCTCCACAGCTCCGTGTGGATAAATGGTGGGGTAACAGGAAGGAGTTGGCCACAGTCCGCACCATCTGCAGTCATGTCCAGAACATGATCAAGGGTGTAACCATGGTAAATATCATGCTCTTGGTCACATCAGACATTGTTCTCTTTTTTCCCCAATAATGGCCTGATCTGTGCAGTAGCCACTCTGTCTCTATGGTTATCTTGTAGCTTGTGTTTTTGTTAATTGCTGCACAGGACACACGTTTTGACATCTTCCCTGATCTCAGTGGCCGGTACACATGTTTCTCCCCCCCCAGGGTTTCCGGTACAAGATGCGCTCGGTGTATGCCCATTTCCCCATCAACGTCGTCATTCAGGACAGCGGATCTCTGGTCGAGATTAGGAACTTCCTGGGCGAGAAGTACATTCGCCGTGTCCGTATGAAGGCTGGTAAGAAATCTAGGCGTCGATGTGTTCAAGCATGATGAGATGCATTTTATTTTACTTTAATTACCACGATGTACAATCGTCCTTGAGGACATGAAGGTGTGCGTTTCGATTGTCTATTTGCCAAACTCTTCTCTCTCCTTCAGGTGTGGGATGTGCTCTGTCGACAGCCCAGAAGGACGAGTTGGTGCTGGAGGGCAATGACATTGAGCTGGTGTCCAACTCAGGTGAGATCTACTTAGCCCAATGTAAATGTTTTGTGACTAGATGCAATGAATGCTACTTCATTAGCGTCAGTCGATTTTTATTTTTTTTATTTTTTGGGGGGCTGCTAGAAGTATTTGGATGACTTCAAATCTACTTGGCTAAATGTGTTCTTTCTATAACAAATCTTCTTATGCGACGTGTGCGCTTGGTCCAAATGTTTCCTAAGAATTGTCAATATTGTTATTGCTCTGGGTAGAATGCTGTGTTAAGAGTGCTTGTTGGTGCCCCTGATGGTGGAAAAATGTATTGTTATGGAGAAGGGGTTTTAGTAATGGATGCATGTCTAGTTTATGAAACCAAACCGACATCAAAGAACGAGTGCTGACTATTGCGTCACCCGTGTCTGGGCTGAACAATTGCACTCAAGCACATTGTAAAGACCAAAGGTCAACTAGCGTGTACGTACTGCACTTGCGTGAGGAGAAATGACCCTCCGTACTAGCAGGTGGTGGAAGTCCGTGTTCCACATTAAGAAAGGGAAACTGGAAGATGGAGCTCTGGGCGTACAGACTGTTAGGAGTACATTAAACAAAGCGGTGTTTTCCTCCCATTTTCACACCACCCGTTACTTGGTTTGAAACGCAGCTACTTCTAATGGAGAATATGCATCCGTCTAATTGAGAACAGTCAACCGAGCCCTCTTTGTGACTACTTTGCTCAATTCAGTTTCTCCTTGAAACTGATCGGCTGGAAAATCCGCCGACTAGTGCCAGTGGTTCGGGACACACCTCAAAAACTAGAGCCACACACACTCGCTGACGGCCTGGGATTGGCCGGAGTCAGCGGTGTGTCGGGCTTTAAATTGTCAACCCTCATTGTATGGTTCATGCATAACATGTGTTCATCTGTTATCCCTGTCATTTCCTTCCACTAAAGTAGTTCACCTGAATATGTACCTTTCTCAGTACTGTCAAATGCCATTCTTGATTGTGAACATTATCTTGTCAGCAAACCATTTTATTTCAGTGCTGACCTAATCTAGGCCTAGTGTTTTCCCCTAGTTTCATAATTTCTAATTTAAGTAATATATTTGTCAAAGCAAACCCGGATCTAGGCAGTCCTAGTCATGCTTACTCTTGCGATGCAGCCGTGTTAAAGAACAACCAGTTATTTGTCCAAGTAAAAAAACTGAATGAATTCACGATAGAAATATATTTGCCTCCTTCTGAGCTTGAGAATACAAACAATTCATTTAAAAATGATAATCTTGTATTGTAGTACAGGGTGGAACTTTTATCACGTTCAATATTGACTCATTAGTTAATGTGGGCGTCTAGAGCACCATTAGGCTTCATTATACCTGAACATCCTGTGAGTGTTCCCCATCACCTCTCCAACCTCCTTACCTTCGCCCTCCTCTGGTCACTGTCCACTCTGTGCATAATGTACAACATGCCTCTGTGTCCAAACCCCAGTAAATATCCCCTTTCTCCCCCCCCCCATGACTGGTGTGTGTGCTCTGTACTTTGCTTATACCCCAAGTCTCTCTCTATTCCAGCGGCTCTCATTCAACAAGCCACCACTGTCAAAAATAAGGATATCAGAAAGTTCTTGGATGGTATTTATGTTTCTGAGAAGGGAACGGTAGTGGAACTTGACGATTGAACGCAGGTTAGAAAATGCAGTGAAAACCTTGCCGTGGCCTTCAAGGCTTGCACACTTTGGTTTTGTTATGCTAGGTGTTGTGAGTGTCCATCATTTTGGTTCATTTTGCAACAGTCAACTATCCACTTTACAGTGGGTTTTATGACTTAATAAAACGATTAAAAAAAGTCAACGGTATTTGCACACACTTGATGTCGTCTTCCACTGAATGGTTTTTCTGCATGTCTTCATTTGATACAAAAATGGCAGTATATTCTTTGTTGCTTTTGGTTTGCATTTTGTTTGTCGTTTTTTGTGTGCTTTTACATGAGACTAAAGTGTTGTCACAATTGGGCCGGAAGCATGGCGTGAACCAATGCCCTAAATGTAGTCATGAGCCCCCCCATGTGCTGCGGCATGTGACTCATTACTCTGTTCTCATACGCTGTCCTCTGCTCCCCCGCCACCAGCTGCCCTGATCCAGCAGGCCACCACCGTCAAGAAGAAGGACATCAGGAAATTCCTGGATGGAATCTACGTTAGTGAGAAGACTACGGTAGTCGAACCAGAGGACAAATAATTGTTCCTTTTCTGACCAATAAAACTCCCCCACTTTTCCAAACAAACTGGCTTACATTTTGTTTTGTGTTCTCTCTCTCTGGTGTTTTAGTTGCCATTACTGCTGGGTTTAATCTTGAAAATCTCTCTAAAATCATGAAAGGAAGGTGTCGAAGGAATGGAGTACTTATCCATGACACCATTTGGAAAGCACACCCAAGTCCTCCATTGAGTTTGCTTTGAGTTTCTCTGCTACATACAGTGGGGAGAACAATTTGATACACTGCCGATTGTGCAGGTTTTTCCACTTACAAAGCATGTAGAAGTCTAATTTGTATCATAGGTACACTTAAACTGTGAAAGATGGAATCTAAAACAAAGATCCAGAAAATCAAAATTTTTAAATAATGAAGTTGCATTTTATTGCATGAAATAAGTATTTGATACATCAGAAAAACATTTGGTACAGAAACCTTTATTTGCAATTAGAGATCAGACGTTTCCTGTACTTAACCAGGTTTGCGCACTGCAGCAGGGATTTTGGCCCACTTCTCCATACAGATCTTCTCCAGATCCTTCAGGTTTCAGGGCTGTCACTGGGCAACACAGGCTTTCAGCTCCCTCCAAAGATTTTCTATTGGGTTCAGGTCTGGAGACTGGCTAGGCCACTCCAGGACCTTGAGATGCTTCTTACGGAGCCACTCCTTAGTTGCCCTGGCTGTGTGTTTCGAGCCACGCCCCATCTTCAATGCTCTTATTGAGAGGAGGTTGTTGGCCAAGATCTCACGATACATGGCTCCGTCCATCCTCCCCTGAATACGGTGCAGTCGTCCTGTCCCCTTTGCAGAAAAGCATCCCCAAAGATGATGTTTCCACCTCCATGCTTCATGGTTGGGATGGTATTCTTGGGGTTGTACTCATCCTTCTTTGTTTTAGATTCTGTCTTTCACAGTTGAAGTGTACCTATGATAACAATTACAGACCTCTACATGCTTTGTAAGTGGGGAAACCTGCACAATCGGCAGTGTATCAAATACTATTTCAAGTGTAGCTGTCTATTGCACAGTTGCCTGTCATTCAAATAAACCCAATACATTATTGACCAACACAAGGCATTGACTATGACAGATGGTCATCATTCTGCTACTTTTAAGTGGTTATGGTCTCAGTCAAGATGTCTCATACATTGCTGAGAAATGAAAATGTTGGATGGAATCAGTTTTTCACAATTTAATGCTTGTCTAAATATGAGGGAACCCAGTTAAAAGCATGAGGGAGCATTTAGTGTTTGCCTTCCTCGGGGACACGCCTCCATGCTGATTTACTTCGAGACACAATTTCTCTGTTGAAATGCGAAGATGACACGTGGTACAAGAAAGACTACAGCTTCTAACCCGTCTGTAAGCCAGAGCAGGTCCGCCGACGTGAAGTCATCACAACGCGACACGTAACGCCACAACTCCCACTTCGCGCCAAGGATCCGTTGGTGCTTGCTGCGGTGTTGACAGTCTGCAGGGAAACTTTGTGTTCAGTATGGTATGTCATATTCTTGCAATAACCACTCTGGTCGCTGTTATTTCTACACCCATTCACTCGAACAAAAGTAGTCTTGTTGATTCCGTCACTAGTTTATTCCTCTGCAGCTTGGAGCCTACGCAGCTAGTTGTAGCCTGTGCTACATCACATGGTGTTGTTTAAATGTGACAGTGTTGATGCTCCCGCGATTTTGAACTTGTCTCGCAGCATGTCGTTGTCATCTTAAGCACAGCATTGCACGACTAAGAATCTAGACCCGTGTGAAATGATGGGGATTGCCAGGGGAACCAGTGGCCGTACCATGAGCATGTCCCTCTGCTCACCCAGGACATAAGGCGGTTCTTTGCGCCGACTTCTGCAAAACCCGCGGCGCAGAAGACCGCTCACAATGGAAACCACGGCAAAGGAGAGAAAAAGCCTAAATCCGTTTCCTCAGATGAGGACACGAAGAATAAAAATACAAACAAAAAGTCATCCAAGGCAAGGATAACATCTCGATCATAATACATGCACATGTCAAATACCGAGCCTATGTCATAATCCTGTGCACATTTCTCAGATCAAAAGCCACAAAGCAGAAGATAAAACGAAACAAGGTGGCAAGAAACGAAAGAAACGTGCTGTTATAGACTCTGGTATGGACGTCTCCATCACGTTGTGCATAGCCTCTACTGTCACCTGAGGATGAAATCTGTAGCTGTGTTTTCAGTATTATCCATAGTCTGCGATGGAATACACTTTGACGTGTTCGCCTGATTGTCCTCTGTTGTGATCGGTCGTCTCCCGCCTGACCACAGACTCTGAGGAGGAAGAAAGAAATGGCAAGAAAACATGGGAGGAGAAACAGAAGTCCATCAAGGCAGACCATTCCCCTAAAAAGGATCCTGTACAATACGTCTCTGAAACAGGCAAGTTTTAAGGAGCTTTGTCATGCAAATCCGCATCATCCTGCAGTCCAATGTTAACATAACTTGTGCTGGAGCTACCCAGCCTAATTTGTCCTTAAGATAAAAACTAATCTAATTTACTACATTACATTCTATCTTTCTACCTTTTTAAAATCTCTTCTCTCACCATGTTCCTTTTGTTCAACTCCTTGCAGATTCAGACAGTGACAACTTTGAGACCCTGAAGGGCAAACCCAAGGAAAATGGCACCAAGAAACCGACAAAGAAGGCTGCAGACAAACCCTCCCAGGGACGGAAGGAGAGCACCAAATCTCCTGTCCAACGCTCCCCCACCCGGAGGAAACTACCCAGCAAGTCCCCGCCACCGCCCCCG
>OMOU01017540.1:3763-20325 GCA_900312585.1 Malacocephalus occidentalis
GGTGCCGTCTTTGTGCCAATTGCGTGTCTGTGTGTGTGGTGGTGGTGGGGGGGGGGGTCTTCGTGATCTCGTCCACAACTAGCCCAGTTCTCTCCTAAGTTCCTTCTGACCCGACTCTTGTGACACTGAGAGTGTACTGCGGACACAACCGTTTGATCTGACATTAACTAGGTACTACCAGGTAAAAGCAGCTGTTGTTGTTGTGTATTGTCCGCCCAAAAAAGTCAAAGCCCTTTTAAAACCCTTATCATTTCAAGGGCTGTGTTAAAATGGCCAAAAGTACTTTGTTTTTGTAATATTTATATAAAAAAAGAACACTGCACTAGACAATGCCCAGTAAAACAGTCGTACTAAAAGGACACTTAAAACAATAAAACCTGCCAAGCCTAGCCACGGATAAAACATTGTCTAGTGTGTACCCAGGTGGACTACTGCTGTCGCCTGTGGAACATTCTCCATGCATCCATCAGATCAGTAGAAGTACCACACCGGAACGGATGAATAGAATAAAGAAAGCACTGAGCAAAAGAATGCACCTTTACCACGGTCTTTAGCCCGGCCGAGTGAGACAGTGTAGTGGGGGGACCAATTGGAGTCAAGCGGACAGAATCAGGCTTAAAGAGTAACAAAGGTTGACATGTATTCCACGTACACGTTGTGGGGAAAAGGGAGAGGAACAAAAGGTACTACTCCTTATTTGGACCCACCAGCAAGGCCACGCCCTCCCACTCCCATTAAAGTCCAAATACAACAAACGGTGTTCAACCAGGGAGGCAAGAGGCCGCTTACCCTGTGCCTGGCCCAGCGGGCCGTCCCAGTCTCCACTGTCCCCCAGCCAGTCTGCCTGGGCTTTGTTCTGGTGGCTTTTATCTTAATTAGCTCTTAATTGGCCCTTTATTGGCCACGCCTGGGCAGAGGCAATACGAGCCCTGGTTGGGGGCGGAGCTTCCTGGATACTACAGATGGCCCTTTGAGACTGTAACTGTGGGGCTATACAGATAACATTGACTTGAGACATACACACGCGCACGCACACACGCCACCATTATGGAGTCCACTAGCCCCTGTTGATATTGTTGTTTATATTATATTTTTTCAATCATTCAAAATGCTAACAGTCAATGTTGGTGTTTTGTGATAGCTTCTAGTAGCACACAGACATAGAGAGACAGACAGAGAGACAGACAGAGAGACAGAGAGAGACAGCCAGAAACACAGAGAGAATGTGAGATGACCCATGTTAATTTTTCCGCTTTCTGTCTTTATACAATTCCAACGTTTACACCCCTATCATTTTAGAGAGCTTTAGTTGACTACCTCTCACTGTATAGCAGTCTTCAGGTTGTTATTCTATTTATTTATGATCTTTTGCTTTCATGTGTTTTGACAGTGTAAATGTTCCCATGCCAATAAATCCCCTTGAATTTAGTTGAGTGAGAGACAAGAGACAGAGAGAGCGAGTGAGAGCGTGAGTACCCAAGTGCACGAGAGAGAGAGAGAGAGAGAGAGAGAGAGAGAGAGACAGGGAGACAGGGAGAGACACAGAGGGCGCTCCACAATCTGTAGACAATGCAATCTGCATGGGTGACAGCTGGGTGATGAGATACTTTAATTCCATGTGAGGAAATCACAGAGGATCCCCTCTGTGCTAAAAGCCCCCGAGAAATGAGAGATGGGAGGAGAAAAGGCTTGAGAGGGAAAGGCTAAGCGAGAGAGAGAGACATAAAGAGAGGGAGAGAGACATGGAGAGAGGGAGAGAGAGATACATGAAGAGAGAGAGAGAGACATGAAGAGAAGGAGAAAGAAAGGGAGAGAGAGAGAGAGAAGGGGGGGAGAGAGGGAGAGTAAGAAGAACAGACCATGAGAGAGACACAAAAGAGAACAAGAAGTGGAGAGAGAAAGAGAGGGGGGAAAGAGAGTGAGATAAGAAAGAAAACAGAGCGAGAGAAACCGAGATAAATCGGGCATGGGATGGAACTGTTAAGATAAGCTGCACTACTCCGGAGCAGACGTTCTGAGGGTGAAACTGCTGAGCATAATGCTAGGGCATGCTACGTGCACTTCGTACTTCACACACATGGTTAGCACGGTTCAGTGCAGCCACCAAATGGTTGGCCCACTCTTAGCATGTGTTCAGCGCACGGTTAACGCAGAGTAACTCTATGGTTAATGTGTGGTTAGCCCACACCGGTTAGCATAATGAGCATGCAGTTAAGTGCGTGGTTAGCGCACAATTAGCGGGTAATAAGCGCAGGTGTTTTATTTGAGATATGGATAATGAAATACTGTTGAACTCAATCCATACGCTAATGAGAGGCTAATTAGCCGAGCAGGGTAAATATTGGGCAGAGCAGGAGACGGACAGCTCACTGATTGGCAGCGTGTCTCGGGATGGACGTGAGAAGGGTTGTGAATCAGGGATGGGATCGTGTGACTGAAACAACTGGCCCGTGAACGCTCTGTGAGCAAATCCGCGTTTATTGGTGTTTATGAATTGTACCCCGGATTCTATAATAATCTGATAATACGAGCCACCCTGGCTGTCAAATACAGTGCACACAGTAGCCCACTCGCTACCGTGACCACGTCAACCGCACTCAGCCCATGGCAACCACCTGCAGCACAACAACAACCTCGGGAGCATCGAGTACAGAGAAGAACGGAGCAGAAATCAGAGCAGAAAAGAGAGACTAAATGTCCATCTGATAGACCCATTTGAATCAATATATCACAACAATGACAGGGTTTTAAAAGCACAAGTATTACAGCAGGAATTAAAGGGAAAAGTGACCATCGCTCCATGTCTTGATTTATGTGTAGCGGTTAAGGGCTTAGCCGAGTAAGCGGTGCAAATGTTCCCTCGGTCCAAGATTAATGCGTGATTGGAGCTCCAGTAAAAATAGCTTTTGGAGAGCTGATATGAGTCATAGGGACGGCGGTTGGTCGTGAGCTCCGATGGTTGGGAGAAAAAAAAAAGCCTGCAGTTAAATAGATTTTTTAAACACCTGAGGACACCTGAGGTACTCGAGGCCAACATCATTACAAAAATAAGGATTATAATCAAAAAGTTTCTCAGTTGTTTTGCTTGACGTCCTCAGAGTTGATTCATTTATTTATTTTCACTATTTCCCATCAGCAACTACTGTATCATGCATTCCTTAATCATGAATTGATTAATGAATTGATCGTCCTGACAGAAAACCCAAGTAGCATCAGTCAGTATGTGATGAAGACACAAGTACCAAAGGGAAATTGTTCTTCCGTTTGGTCTCATAGAGATTCAATATATACATACAGCGCAATTAAATGACATAATATTGCTAACCTATTACTTTTTAATAAAGCCCTCGCGAGGTTATGTTATTGCTTTTTGCTGTAATAAGGCGATAAGCTAACCACCACTAAGTGGAATGAAATAAGCTATCCTATAATAAGAAACACAGTTGTTTTTGTTGTTGTTATCGTTTTATGTCTCTGACTGGAAGCCCAAAGCAACAGCGATGCTCTATTATATATCTAAGTATGCCTCAAAGGGGCTTCCAACGCTTCCAACAGTGAGCTAGTATGCTAATAACGGACCGACTCGCGGGGCCGGCTGATTGCAGAGGCCTGCTTACAGCCGTGCTGTCAGTCACTAGCAGCTCACGTTCCTTCAGAGAGAAGTGGGCAACATATTAAATGCAGGGTAGCTAGCCTAAGACCTGAGTCGACTGAGTCGAATGGTGCAATTTTTGGTGCAATCTTCTTTTTATATATATATAATATCTCTGCATTGTGGATAATTATGCCCTGGTGGTGGTGGAATTGGGTCCCTGATGTGCTCCATACACTTATATCTTCCCCAAGCTAAAAATACAACTGGAAGCTATACTGCAAACCCTCCCACTGCTGCCAAATCAGGAGTGGATATTACTAGAGATTGGAAGTCATTTTGGAAGTTAAATGAAGAGAACAGAGCACTGACCTTTGTAGTTTGCCCAGTGATGAAATGTAATAAAACTGACATATTCTTCTTCCTGTACTCCTGTAGTGTTTTAGACGCTGCAGGAGGTGATCTCAAGTAATCTCTGACCCAGGTGAATAACTACGCCAAACATGATTCACAGCACTGCAGGATAATCACTCAGACAAATACTGAGAATCAGCAACACCTGTCCACTTTGATGCAAGGCGCTCCAACGTTGAAATGTAACATCATGACACACTCACCAGTTGAATTAGATTAGGTTTGATTGAGGATATTTGATTCTATGCCTGCCATGGAATGTTTTTCGCCAAACATTTGCTTTGTTATTGTGACCTACTTTAGAACATTCTGTAATGCTTCACTGTAATTATTATTATAGTTAACCTTCTGCACTCCTACACAATCACAGGATATATATAGCTGCTGCTGCTTGTTCCTGTCTCTGTTGATACAGTGTTTACAAGTACCTCACGTCTCGAGATGTCGAGGTGTTCAAGAGAGGCTAGAGACTCTCATGGTGTTATAGCATATGGACGTGAACTCGCTTTGAACGACACAAAAAGCACCAAGTGTCAAACATTACAATAGCATGTATTGAGTGCATGTGTCATGTGACAGAAATGGTCATTAGTGACATTGTGACATCACACGTGAGAGTGTCCCCCTAGATGTATCAGTAGACTGTACCAACAGAACAGGTTGCTGCTTATCTATTCATCATATATCTGAGTGGACACTCCCACTTGTGATGTCACTATGTCACCATGATAATTCTAGTCACAAGCTTGTAATGGCTAATCACACTCACACCCTATAGTAAAATAGGGCCGCTTTAATCTTCCCATTACAGTGCAAAAAATAACAAACAATTGAGAAAACAAAGACGAAAACATCTGATATCGGGGGGTTTCTACTGAATAATAGCCAAAGAGAACTGTAATTGAGTCTCCAAACCCCTTCCCTATCGACCCACATGTAAACAAAGTGGTGGAAATCAATGCGTGCCAACAAGGCACTGTGAGAGCGAGCTGAACCACGGAGAAAGTTCAGGTTGAAGGTCAGCCAGAAATTTCCTCCAGGGGGCTAGTTAACTTTCTTTAAGTTACAGCCAGCAGCGCTCTGCTTATTTACAACCTGGTAGACCCGGCGATGGGCTGAATGACCTACTCTGGACCTGGTTCAGGTCCAACTGGCCGTTAGAACTGGACAGCATGAGAACGAATCAATTAGCCATTTGGGATAATGTATGAAGATTAGCCAGTGAGTTATTCTTTTGGAAAATTACAATTTAACAGAACGTGTGTTTGGTATGACTACTGTGGTATTAAAGTAGGTTGAATAAATATGCTGCTAATATTTTATAATCATACACTAGGCCTATAGGGCGTGTACATCAGAATGCATCATGGGACTTATTGTTGGCAACACTCCACCATATTGAGATAACTCATGCCAGTTGTAGTGCTGTACCATCCTAAATCCTAACGTAATTATACTGTAATCCACAGAGTATTTTCTCATTGAAAAGAGAGAAAAGATTGGCGCTGAAGGCTTTTCTCGATGGAAACTTGTACGGTTTGTTAAGAGTATGCTGCTTGTTCATTTTGCCCTAAACAAAGCGTCTGTCGGATATTTGTGTGATCCCCTGCATTTAAAGTACAAACAGTGCCTGTGTGTAACCTTGGATAATGACAACGTCTGGCATAGGAAACGTTGCGTCTCCATCATGACAAATCCTTTCAAGACTAATTACAAAAAGGTGACTCCTAACATAATTTAAGAACATTACAATGCTGCCACGCTCCCAAAATGGCAGTGAATGTGACGTCACAATCTACAATAAAGTAGAGTATTACTAAAATACAACTTCCACACTTTGAACACTGCAGTTGGTTAAGAGCTGGCCTTAAAAAAAGGCATCGCTTCAGTCTAGACTCTTTCTAATATTAGTGAAATGCAGAGTATTTCTATGTATTATGGTAACTATATTATATATTATAACAAAATTATAGAATTTTCTGGAAAAAGTGAAAAGTGTAAGAAATGTAAACGTTGGGTTTAAATAAAAAATGTTTTCCCGGAAAAAAAGAAAGTAGATGAGACACAAATAAAGTTCAGTACACAGGTAGAAACTGCACTGAGAAAGACATGAACACTTTGACACTCATCTGATTAGCTCTGAGCTGATTGCAGCTTACTGGAAAACAGTGTTTTGACTGCAGGGTTTCCATTGAGGAGAGCAGCCGATTAGAAGATGCTTTTAAGACGGGGAAAACGCAGCAGAGAGACAGGACCCAGAGATTAGGAGCGGTTATCAAAGCTAATCGCCCCCAGATAAAGAAGTACTTAGACAGGGGGCATGTAATCCTGCATCCAGGAGATTTGAAGAGATTGGTCTAGTCCATACATCTCGTTGACCAATGAGAGACATACTCAAATGTATATCTCTGCCTATACTGTACATTCCTCAATGTATAGCATTCACCGTATATAGACATATCTATATACACTCCGCAGACTCAGTATATCCCTGTAGATGGTGTACATTCTCTGTATATTCTGCTCATATTGCTACTGTTACCGTTCACTGTTATACTGTTGCACTTTTGCTACTACTTTGCACTTCTGGTTAGATACTAACTGCATTTCGTTGTACTGGTATGCGTACTCTGTGCAATGACAATAAAGTTGAATCTAATATAATATAATCTAGACTTTGCTATAATTGGACTTCATTGGATAATACTGATTATTGAAGTTTATAGAAAAATGGGAATGTTGCATAAGTGGGAATTAATGGGAATATACAGAAAAAAAAGTATATGGGGATAAACAAATTAAGGTACATACATATGGGAGTTATTAGGGGATATATGGGAATACAGAATATGTAATTAATGGAGAACCATCACTATGTGCTGGGTACATTGTTTCATACACACACATACATGACCTTTAGTAACAAAGAAGAAACTTCAACTGCAGTACAACTGCATGAAGCTAATTGCAAAGAAACTTAACAATGTCCGTTGATGCAGGTGTTTATCGGAATTAATTTAAAAACAAATCGGAATAGTCGATAAAATTACCAAACATCGACCAAAAGAAAGATTGTTAACGGATTGCTGAACCCAAACAAGACTCCACAACCATCTGCCCCAAATTCTGCACGTGTGTGTAGATGTCTATGATCTGTATGTGTGTGGGTGTTCATGTATTTGTGTGTTTATGTATTTGATAATATGTGTGTCTGTGCGTGTGTGTGATTACAGAGTACAAACAACGTAGACAGTGACAGAGCGCGCGGTAGACTCAACAGCGGTGGAGTTTCTGTATTTATTTGTCTTTGTCCAGTGGATGAAGGACAGCTTCGTGGGGGGGGTGTCACCCGCAGGGTTGAGCTCAGTGTTGACAGAGCAGTGTTTTTGGGCTGGCATCACAAGCGGTGACAGTTCAGCGGTCATGTCTCCTGTGGCCTCCGGTGGTTACGGAGGCCGATCGTTGTGTCTGCTTATTAATTGATGGCGGCGGCGGCGGCGGCGGCGGCGGCGGCGGCGGCGGCTTGTTGCAGCGCAGATGGATGTGTGTGTTGGGGGAGAATTCAGAGAATTCTTCTTTTTGTTGTCCTTGACTCACAGTTCATCGCACAACCGCAAAACCCTAACAGCTTGAAATAGACAAAAAGCGAACTTTAAAACCGTTTTCTAGTTTTAGATAGCAGATTAAATGAAAGAAAACCTGACTAGTTAACGTTTTTTATATGTCCCTGTTATATTTGTTGACTTGGTACCCATTATACGTGTTTGCTAAATCCTTTATCAAAGTTTCTGTCTTTTCCTTCTGGGCTTTAAAGGATTTCCTCTGCAGTCTGGAGCTTAGGGTTTGGGGGGGGGGCAAATGACTCTCTCGATATACAGCCTTGTGGAGCAAAATACTGGAACTGGGATTAATAGAGTGGGACTGGAACTGGGATTAACAGAGGTTGAAATGCACTTTGTTCGACTCAAACTGGGCATGTCTGAGAAGTTGTTTGTGTGTGTTTGAAGCACTTGGAATGGCACTGCTTCTAGATGCTGTATGATAGTCACAGACTAGTTATACACAACACACACACTCATAGTATTGGCTACATTAGCTAGTATTGTGCACATCATTGGCCACAGAACCCTGAATGAATCAGAGGTATGCAAATCAGCTAAAAACTAATCTTCACATCAGTCCAATCGGTCCAATCCCTTCTAGATTTGAGTCTAATTTGCATATGCCAATCCCCTCACTATGATGATCCTAAAAATGACAATCACACTGGAATGGCTGGACGAGGTGTATCACACGGTTCTCCAAGATGAAGAACCCCAATGCGCATACATATCTTACAATCCTCCGAGTGGAATTACTCAACAGTACATCATGAGCGTGTGAGTCGGAGGGAAATCTGGAGAGAGAGAGAGCGAGAGAGCGAGAGAGCGAGAGAGCGAGAGAGCGAGAGAGCGCGCTAAAGACATGAAGGTTTGCAAATTGGATTAGGCTAGATGTGCAACCGCGTTTAATGCTGCCCAGCCGTGGGATTCAACTTAAAACATTAGCAGCATGGACCCATATGCGACTGGCAGCTATAAATAATAATAATAATAATAATAATGCATTGTGGGAAAAGGAATGAAGTTCAAGGGTTTACAATGAATGCCAATCCCCCAACAGAAGGACAGCTCGCAAAAGGAATCAGATTTCCAAGAACGTTATATTTAAATGGAGACACATTGGATGAAATGCTAGTAAATGCTTCCATCAGGGACTTACCTGTTTCACATCATAAGCAAAGAGGACGTACTTCAAGTCGGGGGAGATGGAATACTTCGCCACGTTGAAGTTAATCTGTTGGAGAAGGTACAAAGAGAACTCTATTACAAGACAGATATTTCAATCGTCTTTCCGAGGGATTAGAGGCATGTGTTGCATTTGACAGCGCTCAGCAATATCAATAATATCAACAGAGGATTAGGGAGACTCTATTTGATTGGTAAACTGTTTGGTGCTCGACAATTAACCCACAACACGAAGACAGGCTCAAAACGCTGTGCATGTAGCTCGTCAACTAAGTCATGCTGGTCGAAGCTCAAAATGTTAATACGGCGACGCCAAATATTTCATGATCAAAACTAATATTTGTTGGCGATGCAATAGTCATCCCCTCAAAGCATCAAATATACATTTGAACAGGTTTGCATTCACAACTGGAGAGTGTCGGTTCTACGCAGGTTTGAATGACAGGTCTAGGTGTTTAACGTGCTAGATATCCACCGACACATCAGCGAGCCCCTCCATCGTGTCAAGCGCAGTTCACGGTGCACAACCGCCGCTCACAGGACCGCTACAATGTTGGGCCTTCGTCTGCAACTTCCAAAAACTTGCTGACATGGTGTGAATTAGGCTTAAGATTAATTCAAAGTCAGAAGCTGCAGAAATAATGGATAGTATCTTGTTGCCATCCACAGTGATATGAATGGATTTGAATAATCAGTGGTTATTCCACAGTCAGTCATGGAGCAGACTCATTTTTTCTCCAAATAATGACGCAAACGATTCTCTGTTTACACCGCGTTTCCTAAATAACGTATTTGTATCCCGAGTTCTACTTACAAATGTTGTGTTCGTCAGAAGGATCTCGGTCTCGTTGGTGAGGATGTTGAACTTAATCACGTGGCCTTCGTGCGTCCTGTAGATTACCTCAGAGTCTGAAACACAAAACACTTGTCAATGGAAGAGCGAACAAACGGAAACAAAGAAAAGGAAAAAAAAAAAGACAAGGTCTTTGCAAAGTGACGACATCCGTCTGCAGTGACCTTCCCGTCACTGAGCGGTACAAAGGAACCGCGGGCAACAGAACGTCGGCACGTTGTTCCCGGCAAAATAACAACTCTAGTCAGCAGCGCCCAGAACCAGGCCTCGAGTTTGCACCACTGCTGCGTGCGTTGTGTGAGCAATACTTCATATGAACGCAGGATTTGAAGAAAGCAAGCATACAGACAGACAATGTAAAGTTGTTATCCTTCCCCATACTGATGAGATCGATGCACCCGTTCCATCTCCCTGCTCAGTGGGAAAACACTCTTTTGTGCTCCCTCTCCTCTCCTCCCCAACCAGTGAGGGAGACACACCCACACACTCTCACACACAGATATGTATACACACAATAAAAACGTATGACATGCAGAAATGCTTGCATCAATGCGGATGCAAAGTTGGTGAGAGTCTTCTGTCACCTTATCATCACACATTCAGAAGCAACGGGCGCCTTCATTTCAGCGGCTCCAGGAAGAAGCTAATTCATTTCAAATGCAGGGAAACGCGGCAAAGTAATCAGTGGCTGTCTGCGGTTACAAAGTAAAAGTCCTCTCCTGTGCATAGAGTCATCCATCTGGATATACGAAGGACAATCAACCAGCGCTGAGTGAGTGTGTGTTTGTATGTGTGTGTGTGTGTGTGTCCGTGAGTGGGTGTGGGTGTTGAAAGTTGAGTATGTGCGTCTCCCTTCGTGTGTGTGTGTGTGTGTGTGTGTCTCTCTCTCTCTCTCTTCTGAGGCGTCTTCCCAAACGGCCGTCGTAAACACACGCCGTCTCAGCCAATGAAGTGGGGATGTAACGAGCCGAGGACGCCTCGTCGCCCCGGACATAAACCCCGACGCCCGGTTCCTGGCAGACCCGCCGTCCTCCGCTGTGCGCTATCCATACGCACGCATCGCTTGATCAATGCTAAACGTGTGTGGTCACGCTGATCTTAAGCAGGCTTGACGTTCCTGCGCCGCCTCCCTAACCTCGCCCGGTCTCATCACAAGACGTGCGTTCGATCCCATCGGACAGGAAGTGCCAATAAGCCCGCCGCCGCATCCTGCCCCCGCATGAGGATGAAGACTCTCAGTGCCAAGTGCCAAAACGGGGAAGACTTGTCAAATTGTTTTTATTTCAAAGCCTGCTTGATCTTGTCTGACCACTGATTGGCGTCTGTGGCCCACGTACAGAGACAGGCGGCTGTTCCCACACACACACACTCTGATTGCCATCATGTGTAACTGCGATGCTTTTATGTTGTTTTTTGTATTCTTTAAGATTTTGCTGATTCACTTCCATAAAAGATCATGGCTGGCAAAGCACGGCAGTTTGACGTTTAATTTGCCACTCGGACGTTTCGCGACTCAAGTAATGGTAACCGGCGGCAACACAGAATAGGGTGACAGCCAAAATAACATATTGTGGTGACCCGAGGATAGATCGCGTTCATGGTGGCCGGTATATCTGACAGGCGCAAGGGATTGTGGGTATTTCTTTGTTAATATTTGAGTTGTTGTTTTAATTGGGATAAAAATGTTTTGTTGTGTTTTGGGTCACATGGTTGTGTTCTGTGTTGTATACGTGTCCTCACTATGGCTGGGATTTCTATTGGAGGTGACACCCATGGTGAGGACACTGTTGTCATTAGTGACCCGTGTTAGAAACGGGCTGTCGTTCATGTTGTACGGTTGGTGACGATAAACAGCAATTCCTGGAGTCTTGCGGTGTACGGGACACAGGATTGTTACGGAAGATCGTGTGACTCGCCATTCAATTCTTTAGAGCCAAGCGCGCCACAATATTCTGTACACTTCATAAGAAACAAGCAAACGCTATCTCCTCATTCAGTGTTGGGCCGAGGGTATCAAGGCAGTGTATCCAATACGATCCCACCCCCGTTACTGCCACTCCCCCACGATTTCCACGTAATGCAGTTCACTCACGCTACGTTTATGACTCTTAAAGTGATGATTTGTCATCGTCACGATGACGAGAACAAAGCCCGTTGTTTATCCCAACATGACGCCAATGACATGGGTAGTTTAACAGGTCAACCACATGTTCAGCGTTGCATGTGATTCTCCCCTCCCAACACCAGACTTCAGATGGGTGAATGATTACCCTTAATCATAGAATAGCAGTGAATACAGGCAGGTAGTGTAGTACTCAGGCTTTATTGTAAAGTTATAGGTAAAATGGTACGGCACTGACGGTACATGTGCTAGCTAGCATGCTAGTGCTGTCCCTTGAGCACGTGTGCTGGTGGCTGACGTAACCTGTGGTGCACCGATTGGTCAACGCACCGCCCCCCCGCCAGGCACTAACTGGTCAGGTGAGGCCAATTAAGCCAGCCAACCACCAACCACACACACACACCACACATTCCCACATGGTACTTCTGCTGCGTGCCCGTAACCTGTGTGACCTTGGATTGTTGTCACAATCACAATTTTGTTGTGATTTTGGTGCCAAGACCAGTCACAATCTAACTATAAAGGAAGGATTATGTGTGTGTGTGTATGTATGCATATCTGTAATCCAATGGACTTCATACTGGCAGGTTTATTGCTGGTTTACAGGACTCAAGGTAGTGCAGTGTTGCATGTGAAGTTGTTTGGGTGAGCGGTTCTCGAGAAAGCCTTCCGAACAGGCACGGCACCGGCCCGCCCCTGGCTGGTGTGTCACCGAAGACCCAAGGAAGTGCCGTGTCGAACGCTCCTCGAGAAAGCTGCAAGCAGCGACACCAGAGGGCACGCAGTCGGCCCATTTTGAACGGGCAGGGGCACGTGACTAGCACAGAAAATACCGAGATGTGAAAAATTGCACACTGACAGAGCAACACACACGTCTTCAACATGTATTATCTCGCTCTGATATTATAGTTCTACGGGTCAAATGATGGATGGCCAACGTTGTGTGTCTCGCAGCAGATACAACGCTATGGCACAAACAGCACTATGCTTTTAACAAGGTAATTGTGTCAGTGATACATTGCGTGTTGTTTCCTCTGCCGCGGATTCCACGTTGAGACGAATGGTGTTAAGATTGAAGCCGGTGCGTGGTTATTAGAGGGAGTTGTCGCGAGGCGCTGGACTTCGTGATCTTTCGAAACATAATATACATGCAGCCACAGGTCTCTGCCTTCGCTGTGCGTGTCGTCTCCTTCAATAATGAGCCATCTGTGTCTGAACGAAGCAGCCGTACACCGGTCATGTATTAATGATGGGGCTGGTCTGTAGCTGAATAATGAAACAGCGCCTGTCTTTATCTTTACCTCAAGCCCACCTCCTGTGATAATGCTCAGTCGGAGCATTGCTTTCTGTTACGCGTGTATGTGTGTGTATACGTGTGAAGAGCTCTCATCTTGGCTTACCTGTGTTACATGCGGCCGTTTATATTCAACCCCCCGGCGCCCATCTTGGGTTTAACCACCGCCCGCCTCACTGTCCTGCATGTGGGTGCTCACCACACCGCCGGTGAACAGATAAGTGCCTCTAGCATGTCCGTAACAGACCAAGCCGTCCACTCACACGACTGCGTGGGCTTTTTGTGCGCGGGCTTCGTGGACATGAGAGTGGAGCGAGATGCTAAAGTGGGTGGCAGAGAGAGAACCCGGGTCACCCGAAGCTGCGGTTTGACCATTAGTGCAGTTGAGCCTCATGCTGCCACACGAGACACAATACAATTCATATCAACACGCGCGTGAGTCAGGACCTGATACCCGTTTTCAGCATCGTCTCATAAAGGCTTTTTTCATCCACTTTAATGACACCTCAGACCCATCGGCAACAACCACCCTCCGAGGTAATCCCTTTTCCGGGGGAGGGTGAATTATCCATTTAAAGTTGTAATGGTGCTTTCACCCTTCCTTTAACATAAGGGAGACCACCCAAGGGATTGTGGGTAATGAACATCAGGAACAGCTGCAGGCTTATCTGCCACAAGTAGGAGAGGAAGGAAGAGCAGACCACCAGGCGAATCGAGCTGGCGACTCGCTAGCTGCCCACTCGATAAACACCGGGCCAGCACAAGTTCAGAGGCCACGTGAGGCAAGATCTGACGCTAGAACCCGAAGAACAGAGGCTCCCCGTCGACAGAACCCAGGACTGGAGGTGAATCTGACGCAGGGAATAGTGTAATATGCATCGCGCGGGCATGAATTATTTAGCGTGCACATGTCTTGCGTAATGCTTTAAATGCTATATATGGCTGCTGCTGCCGCCGCTGAACTTGGTCCGCAAAGTCTTGGAGATGGTGGAGCTCAACTGTGTGTCTTTGTGTGTGTGTGCGTATATTATAAAATAACATATCTGTGGGTGCTTCTGTATTCCTCTGAAGAAGCGTGTGGGCAGAGTATATTTTTAGCTGGAATGCTGTCATTATAAAATTCAATGAGTGGCCGGGAGTTGCAATATTGTTGAGTGTCAATCAATCACCGGCGTGCTTTCATTACCATGGCTACCGAGTTACTGACGGATTTTTGTCTCAGTCAGTCACTGAGTTAGCCGTGATTTGACTTCCTTCACCTTCTGGCTTTCTTTGAAAGATAAAAGTTATTTAAGTTTTAAAAATAACTTGGTAATGACAAAAATGTAACATCTATAAAACTTTGGTCTAACAATATTTTCAGACGTTTTGTAAAAGGTTTGTGAGAAAGGTATTGCTATGAAGCCATGTTGGAGAGGGACCAGCAGGACTAATCACTCATATTTCAATAATTTATATGAACTAACATATCATAATAATAATAATAATAATAATAATAATATATCTGCCTAGCTCACTCAAGCTATGAATGGCAGAGAATTGGTGTCTTCTGTTTTTAAATGACCAATCACCATTCGTTCCACACGTCTCCAGACCTGCCTGCCTTCCACCAGCCCGAGACCCCTGGATCTCGCTACATTACATTCCAGGAGCCTGATTACAAACTGATTGCAAGGTGACCTCTCCACTACCATCTGTTCAGTACAGTCCGTTTTCCACTTTTCCCAAAAGGTCAAAGGGCAACATCGCTGGGTTAGGACTCCCAGGCGACAAAGGGCAGGTTGTACTCTCTTGGTGCACCTGTAAACAGCAATACAAAAATGTGTGTGTGTGTGTGTGTTCTATATGGCTATCGGGGTAATTTGATCCAAATGAGAATAATCAGTCAATTACCATTCAGACGACAACTGCTCCATTTCATATGCCTAAACTTTCAGAAAATTCCCGCGAGATAATATATTCCAGTATTTTCCCATAAATAATTAATTACAGGATTTCTAGAGCTCAGCTTTCACCCTGCAGTCCACGACAAGGGCATGTAGGATATACTGTACTTAAAATACTTAAAATTACAGATACACCTTCCCTCACAGGTGCATGCATCTACAGCCCGTACATATCGGTGTAATTGAATTTTAATTTATAGAGGCAAAACAATGTCACGGCCAAACTAAGTTATGTTTCTAATGCTAATGCTGAATAATATATACTGTATACACCATACGCGGCTGTAAGTTGATTCACTATTTGGCAAATCTAAGTACATAATACTCATGTACCATCACTTCTACTCAATCAATGTATAATTGGATGCTCTTTTGTTCTGGACATTTTAACAAGCATCAATCAATCGTTGCTTAATCGCAGCATGCCGGTTGGCTGGCTGCCCTGGCACCCATGACAGTCACGCCCACTTTCTCCCGTTGATCGTGTGATTGACAGGTAAGAAGCTAATGAGTGCTCTCCCTCTGCCATCTTCCTCGCCTGTAATCGCCCTGTCTGTTCATACACACACACACACACACACACACACACACACAGAAGTAATAAATGAGCAACATGCAGCGATGTGATTGGACGATTAGGGGATAGATTAGCATGGCACCTTCTCCTGCACATCAGCTCGTTAAACAGCATCAATAAGCAAGGTTAATTAATTACCCGGCCTTCTCTAACGAGCCCTCTCCGAATCGTTACAATTGACTCCTCCGCACGTTTGTGTGTGGACTGACCAGGCCACGCGCCAACTGCCTGATGTCGAGCGCACGCAACAGCTGTGTGCGAGTGTGTGTGTGAGTGTGTGTGTGTGTGATAGCAATATGTTGTGCGACTTCTTTAGACCCACTCGTCACGTGCCTGCTTCGAAACATTCTCGTCTCTGAACCGGCCAACTGCGTGACCTCCGGTGTTGCTTCTTCCAGCTCTCTCGACAGCACGGCACTTACATACATACATGCATGCATACATACAGTACATGAACACATACACACCTACAGGTTTAGCGCATGCCAGGACTCGAACCCAGAACCGTCCTACTGGCCGCCGCCTAACCCACGGCATCGCCTCGTATCACTTGATCTGCTGCTGTCAAATCTAAAGTCCCTCTGTCTTCTTAAAAGGCTCCAGCAAACCACATTCGTATGAGATTGGACAACATTTGTAACCCGATCCCGTAAACATGCACAGACAGCGGCGAGCGCCAGGGGTGCAGGCGGTTTTCACAAACAGATTTGTTTGGTTTACGCCTTGGCAAGGCTAGGAGTGGTTTCCAGGATTGATAGCTTAAATATCAGTATTTTACTGAAAAGCTCTTTTACTGTAAACCTCCTCTAATCACAGACGAGAGCAGCTATCCATTGCTAGCGCTCTTCTAATCCTCTATTCTTAATCTCTCTCTCTCTCTCTCGCTCATCTCTATCATCCACTCTCTCTCGCTGTCGTTCCTTATAACTCTCTCATACTCTCCTTCTCTCTCTCCTATGTCTCTCCCGCCCCTTTCT
>OMOU01017553.1:8579-21649 GCA_900312585.1 Malacocephalus occidentalis
TCACTCAGACTCGTGACTGTTTTCAACTGATTCCTGATTGGCTAATGGACAGATGGTATTAACAACCACTGCCATCTTGTCTAATGTTTGTTGTCATGGTAACTGTTGGACACAGTCACACGAGCACACACACACACACACACACACACACACACACACACACACACACACACACACACACACACACACACACACACACACACACTTGTAACACTAGAGCTGTGCCCTTCATAGTTGAACACAGCTGATCCCTGGTCAACCTTAACTTTAAATATCTTTCTGAGCATGAGCCACGTGTGTGTGTGTGTGTTAATACGAATATTAAATAACAACTAATTCCATTCAAGTCACAAGATGTGATCTGTTTATGATTGTATTCTGTCACTTTCACTTTTAACCTTTAGCTTAGTAATGAGAACACACACCACATACACACAAACTTACTCGTCTGTAATTAACAGTGATATGCAGGGAAATTAATAATAGCATCACCATTTACAAAATATGTACCGATTACAAAATATTGATCAATAATCGAAGTCTACCCTCTACTGCCTTCATTATTTTGTGATGACAATTCAAGAATCTCCTCCTGGTTCATATTTTGTTTTGCGTTGGCTCAGCAATGTATCCACATAGAGTGTGTGTGGTGACTCAGGGATCCTAGAAAGTCGCAGGGGAACTGCCAGGGAGAGAAGTGGCAGAGCCAATGGCCAGATGCGAAGCTAGCGAGTGTTGACGCCAAGCCTCTTGATATATTGATACGAATGTCCCTTCCTGTGCGTGTATTATGTATATCTGTATATGTCATGCGTCATGGTGAACACTGCAAATAAGAACAAATACCATCATACTTAAATCCATGCTACAACCAAGACAATAGCTAAACATCGATATGTGAATGTATGACTATTACTGTAATGTACTGGCTGTGCCTGTTCATATAAAGTAGTCTTTAATAAAATTATAATTAGCATCCCACTTATCTTGCAGAGAAGAAAAATGTTGACTTCCAATAGCTTGTTATATTGTGACTCCCTGCTGATCCCCTCATCATTTTCATCCCTGCTAAGTAATATTGCTCCATCCCACATTGATAAATACTGCTTTCGAGATGTTAGCCCAATGAAAATGTTAAAAAAAAGGAATCGTTCACAATAATCTGTTAAATGTCACATGGTACTATATGTCATTACTGACCCCTTTGGCTGGTAAGAAACTGCAGTCTGCTCAAGCTCATGCTGTGGGTTGAGACTATAACGGTCAGAATGTCAGTGCGTATCGGTCAGAATCACCAAAGTGTTACATTCCTAATTTCTATACTACTGTCGGTTGTGGTGGCAACCTAAGAACCTGCTGGTGGACGCCAGCGGTGAAGTCTTTTGGCAGACTGAAGAAGGAGGCCTTTCGGGCTTGGTTGGTCCAGGGGTCTCCTGAAACAGCAGACCGGTACCAGAAGGCCAGAGGGGCTGCGGCACAAATTCAAACACGTTCTCAGTGGGTGTTGGCCTCCGCCAAGGTTGTCCCTTGTCACCGATTATGTTTTCATTGCCAGGATCTCAATGTGCAGCTGAGGTGACGGAGTGTCTGGTTTTGAGACCTCAGAATTCCATTCCTGCTCTTTGCAGACATGGTTCTGTTTGCTACATCAGACCATGACCTCCAGCATGCACTGGGGCGGTTTACAGAGTGTGAAGCAGTCGGGATGAGATTCAGCACCTCCAGGTCTGAGGCCATGGTTCGGTGGAGTGCTCCCTCCAGGGTTGGGAGTGAGTTGCTGCCTCAAGTGAAGGGGTCTTGTTCATGAGTGAGGCTAAAATGGAGCGGGAGATGGATGGACAGATTGCAGATACAAGCGGCCAAAATGAGTTTCCTCCACAGGGTGGCTGGGCTCAGCCTTAGAGATAGGGTGAGGAGCTAAGACATCCAGAGGGAGCTCAGAGTAGAGTGGCTGCTCCTTCACGTCAAAACGAGTTTGACATGGTTTGGGCATCTGATTAAGATGCCCCCCTCACGCCGCCCCTTAGAGGTTTTCCAGACACTTCCAACTGGGAGGAGACCCCAGGGCAGACCCAGTCATAGCTAACACAGGCTATCTAGTACTTGTACTCTCTCTACTCTACTCAAGTCAAGTCAATTTTGTTTGAATAGCACTTAATCACAGTGGTGGTCTCAAAGGGCTTTAAAGGCCATATGATTATGGACCATATTATTATGACGGCCCCCTAACCTTAGCCCCCCCCCTAAGGGAATTAAATAACTCCTGTAATTAACAAGGAAGACATCTCGAAAAGGAACGCAGAACTAATTTCCAAACTGCAAACCATGGATGAACCCTAACATCAGAAATTAACTAAGGGAACAGAGTACCACTTTTAAATCAAGGGACTCTAATCTCTACAAGAAGGCAAATACGACCTCAGGAAGGTCATAAAAACTGCCAAAACAGATTTCTGAGAGATTGTTCGTACTAGGTGAAAAAAGACAGCTCCATCATACAGGACCACAATCACCCTGGGAACCATCTGTTCTCCCCCTGCGGTCCGGACACTGGTACTGCATCATTGTCATTATACTTTATCATTATATGTTGCTGTTACTATTTACTTTTTATTATGCTATTATTATTGCTGTACTGCATGTGGGCACTTTTTGCACCTCCCGCCATAGTATTGTTATTCTTACTCAGTCACTTTTTGCTGTGGTTATTATGTACTTACTTTTGCTTATTGTTTAGAATTGTTTAGAATGTATCTTTAGAAATGACACTGCGGGAGTCAATGGGGAGTAAGTATTCCATTGTACTTGTTACACATGGTAATAAAGGCTCTTGAATCTTGAAGAGCGGGGCATCCCTCCTTCCAGGGACACTGCAATGGGTGTCACAATGGACATGAAAAGAAGTAACAAAGCATTACAATTACAAGCACCAAAGTACAAATGTGAAATGTGACATTTTAAGGCATCACAGGCTTTGTTTCAAAACAAAGCTTTTACAATAACCAATGATAATGCATGCAAATTCACTGACTGACTCAATAAATACCATTTCATATTTGAATGAACCCACTTATGCCCCACTTAGTTTGCAAAAGTCAAACCATTGTTTGCTGTTTCTAAGGTACAGTCCAATATTTTAGTATTATGATATAATATAATACCTAATATTCTGTTTGAATATCACAATATGAAAGTATTTTTTTACTTTTGAGATTCATTCATTGAAGAATCCAAAATTATACATACCCTTGAACCTCAACCATGACACGAACCTTTTGGCATTTGTGGATTCACCCCTTTGAGTGTGCATGCCCAGGCATTTGTACAACACTGCATGGTGTATGTGACCGTTTGGAGTGTGTGGCAGAGAAGGGGGGGGTGCAGGAAAGGGGATGAAGGGGGTGTAGACATGGGCGTTAATGCCAGGGGTGGTAGTGACATGCTCTATTTACCACTCAAGAGAGACCGCAGATCCAGCAGCAGGAGGCTTGGAGGCTCACTGTGAAGCCCAATCAGAGAGTCTTCATTGTGGTGAGACAGGAAGAAAGAGCTGGCAGGGACGGGATCCTCTGGAGCTCTGCTTCTTGGGGATCCAAACAGGAAACCACCACTCTTGGAGAGAAAAGAAATAGATTCTGAAGGAAGAAGACAAGGCACATTTAAAAGTTGAAGTTGAAGTTCAAATTTGAAGAAACAAGAGGACAGAAGAGACTTTAATATTCTTAGTACCTTAGTTTGTACAGATTCATAATGGAGGATGAGGAAGAAGAGGTGAAGTTTTCCTCTGTGATATTGATATTGTGGCATGCCAATATAATGTTATGTGGTTATTATTTACCATGGCTACTATGAGCTTCTCAGTTAAACATTTAATTTAATACTAACCAATAACAAAACATGCCTACCTTGTAGCGTCCAGGAAAATCTTTTTAATTGAGGTGGTTTTCCAGCTTCTTGAGTGAATCTGATGTCTTTTCTAGAACGGTCTGAACGCTCTCCACCTGGCAGCCAAGGAAGGCCACGAGGACCTGGTGGAGGAACTGCTGGAGAGAGGGGCGCCCGTCGACTCGGCTACCAAGGTACGCCTCCTCCATTTGATGCCACTTTCATGTTCTTTATTGAACTTATACCATGGTCTGGGTGAATACTGTGCATTGCAAGGTAGTTTAATCACTTCTAAATGAATCTGCTACCCAACCTGTAACTAAAGCAACATTAAAGAGCATAGCTCTCAAAGGTTACTTGTTGAGTTGTTGAGTTATCAACTTTATTAAGTAACCGCACCACTAGATAAACACACCAATAGCTGACACAACCATTTTGAAAAATGATGTCATACTTTGTAACAAGTTACGCCAATAGAGTCATTGTAAAAGGCACTTAGTGGAGGCTCTTCACCTCCCCCAAGTGCGTTATTGTTTACTTAACACCTGCTGACTATAAACATTCAATGGTATTTATTCATCCGCTATATTTGTGTTGGTATTTACTTTGTGCTAGCGAAGCCTTCTGTGTTTATTATGAAACTGTGGTTGAGTATACTTTTTATTTGCACCAGATACACCCACATATCGTGACCTGTGTGTTTGTACGACATTTTAATAGTACTCAGCATTGTTTAGCATATTGGATGTTCGTAATGCACTCAGAACGGCACTTCTGCTCTTATCCCTGCTATTACCCAGGCTGCCTTGCAATTTTGAAACTCGTTCTATTAGCCTTGCCACTATGAAGAGACGAGAGAGGGGAAGCCTGAGAGGAATAGACAGACAGAGATTGAAAGGGAGATGCACAGCGGTGTCAGTGATAAATCACTGCATGGCGCGCCCCCCTCCACCCCCAAAGTATGACCAGAGGTCCCTGAAAGTCTTTGTATCGCATGTCACACTCTGTCTTGCCACTGTGTGTGTGTGTTATATGACTAAAAAAGGAAAAGGGTATGGATTAAGATTATAAAACAACAAGTTTTATAATCTTAATCCATACCTGCAGCCCCATGAGAGAGAGAGAGAAAGAGAGAGAGACGTGTTACTTGACTCTGCATCGTTCCCATCTGTCAGCCTAAATAGAAAATTAAAGGACCAGAAAGGAATCTGTCACCTCGCCACCGATGTCCCATGGCTATGGAGTCATGGGGTTTACCAATAATGACCTCTACATGGCCGTTATTGACCATGCTTTGTCCTTACAGAAAGGAAATACGGCCCTCCACATCGCCTCATTGGCTGGACAAAAAGAAGTGGCCAGAATATTAGTGAAGAGAGGTGGGGACGTCAATGCCCAGTCACAGGTAAACCGCCACCAATTCCAAAACAAAGTCGTATTACAGTAGAATAAAAGCCTTAAATGTACAAATGTTAACCTTTGCAAAGAAATGTCTAACACTTTTTAACTAAAAATATGAAGCAAAATACATGTTCCATGGACATCTAACATCAGATACTACATATTGTGTGTGTGTGTGTCTGTGTGTGTGTATTCTATAGAATGGCTTCACTCCACTGTACATGGCAGCCCAGGAGAATCACCTGGAAGTGGTGCGCTACCTGTTGGAGAATGATGGCAACCAGAGCATCGCCACAGAGGTAGGCGAGTGTGGATGGATCTCCTTATGTTGTTCTTCACTTCATCCTTCTCTGACACAATCCCTTCATGTTGACTTTCCTTTGTCTTTCATTCTTTTCAATGAAAGAGTGCCATAATGGACATGCAGATACATATTACAAGCAAACATCTGTCAGGTGGGGTGGCCCTGTCTCTGTTTTTAAACACTAAAAACAGAGACAGCGTGATGGTTAGATGAAGCAGGGCGGACCAGGAATTTAGACGAGCTGGTATAATGCAGTAGAAAAGCAGCACAATACCCTTTGGTAGCTGGTGTAAGCCGAGTAGCAGTAATGAGAACTGAGGGAAACCCCTAGAAGCCACATGAGAGTGTAAAGTTTAAAGTTTAGTTTATTAGAATTTTCTTTCATGATTAGAGGTTGCAGACTCTTCCACAAACAGGCCGCTCAATAAGAGAGCCCTCTGTTTCCTGCTGATTTCTTAATTACTTTTGGAATTGATAGACAGCCAGCTCCTGAAGAGCGGAGGGGCCACGAAGGGAGCAATAAGGTCCATCAGGTAGGATGGTGCTGGTCCATGTAGGATTTTATAGTTAAGTAGTCGCACCACAAAATCTGACCTGGCATTGTTGGAAGCCAGTGGAGGGAGGAGAGAGCATTACAGTTGTATAGTCTAGACCAGCAATACTCAAAGTCCGGACTCCAGTCCAGATCCGGACTGAACCACAACTGTCGCCAGACCCTGAGCAAATTTTACTATACAAATTATACTCATGTATTATTTTTGTGAGACATCAATGAGTCAAATGCTTTCTCCACTGCAAGCAGTGCTCTGAATGTCAGACAGCTCCACTGTCACTGTGTGAGGAGGATGTCTACTCTGCTTTGGTTTTGTCCAATCACATTCAGCGCCCCGTCATCTCCATGACGGGGCATCATAGAGCCGTGCATTTTGTCAACTTTATTTATACAACGGTTAGGGTACAAAACAAAATAGGTTTTGGATCCTCTGTGTGTCATCCAGGCAGCAGAATACTCATATTTTGTGTGAGCAGAGAGAAAGAAACAGAGAGAGAGAGATAAACAGAGAGAGAGAGAGCGCACCTGGCAACATGGCTTGTTTTCAACACGTTTGCACATACCTAAATGATAATGTCTGTCCCTCCGTGTCTGTACATGTTTAATGATAGTAGTTTTGTAACAATTACTACCATTTTTAACATTACATCATCATTTCATAACCCCCCCAACTGGGACTATATTTCCTGGCTTGAATGATGTTCCCAGTCCGGCACACTTGTAAGTATTTTTCGTAGACTTCTGCTTTCAGAGCTAGTTATTAATTCAGTTATTACTAAAACTAATAATAATCCAGGGCAGGGGCAATTATATAATATCATAAAGAGTGGATATATAGTGGATATATTTCTAAAGTCTTACAGTTACAACCCGGACCTTTGAGGGCAACCATAATGCTGATTTGGCCCAGGATGAAATTGAGTTTGATAGCCCTGGTCTAGACGATATCAATGCCTGGATGATGCGTCTCTGCATCCACTGAGGGTAATATTGGTCTGATTCTAGCAATGTTTTTAAGATGAAAGAATGCAGTTCTGCTAGTACTGTTTACATGAATGTTGATGAAAAGCAAGGAAAGCTTGGAAAAAGACACCCCGCTTTTTGGCACTTTGTGGGATAGCACAGTCCTCAAAACATGTCTTCAGATTGTGTTTATTGTTGCTTCAGGCTGATAAATATCAGCTCCTGTTTCCCTGTGTGTCCTCCTGGGACATCCACCTTTTAATTGCATTCACGATTAGTCCTTCTGGATCTCTAGATCTCTGTCATTCTTCCTGCATTTCTTTTTTTTCTCCCAATGCCACCCCACTCAAGGACGGCTTCACCCCGCTGGCCATCGCCCTGCAGCAGGGTCACAACTCAGTGGTGTCCTTGCTGCTGGAGCACGACACCAAGGGCAAGGTGCGGCTACCCGCCCTGCACATCGCCGCCCGCAAAGACGACACCAAGTCAGCTGCCCTACTGCTGCAGAATGACCACAATGCAGACGTTCAGTCCAAGGTGAGGAGGAGTGAAAGGGCAGACCAGGTAATTGGCAGGGAGGAGGAGTGGAAGGAGGAGGAATATGCCTCTTTTCCACTGCATAGTACTGACTCGACTCGCCACACCTCACCTCAACTTGACTCAACTCAAGTTGTCAATTCTAATGGAGTTTTACCTTTTAATCATGTGTACAATAGTGTAGTAATTGCAGTTTGTGGAAGAGGGGGATATAATAATAATATAATATGTGCATACTGTATATAATAATATTATTGTGTGTCTCAGTGTGCATTTGGAGATGTTGGAGTCTTTGTTTGTTCATAACTAAGATAAACTAAACGTCATGTTCGCACAAGCAGCCTACCGCAGTGTAAGTAACATTGGCTTGTAGTGCCGACTATCAACAATAAAGATCAATACAGATATACTGATAATTCTTCAATGAATGTAGTTTAGCACCATGAAGAGGACGGCAGTAAATAGGCTATTAAATACCTCTGCCATAGAGAGCGTTTAATATGCACTTTTTTGAAGGTGTCATTTTTTAAATAAGTACTTTCAGTACCACCTTTTAACCTCGATGGGGTAAAAAAGCATTGGGTACCATGTAGAAGGTACCAATTTTAGCCAAGTGGAAAAGCTCTACAGCGAGTCAAGTCAAGTAGAGTCGAGACGGAACTATGCAGTGGAAAAGCGCCACTAGAGAGATGAGAAGGGAGTTGAATGATGTTGAGGCGATGGACAGGGTGGAGAAGAGAGAACAATGGCTAGATTAAAGGTGACGCCAACTAATGAATGTGGGGTCTAAGCATCTGACATTGTTCAAGTTAAATCTGATATTATCCTATTATCTTTCGTACCCATGCACTCTGGTATCATGGCTGTGTAGTGAGCTTTAAGCATATGATGGATGTTCTGCTCTCCTGGTGCACCTGGTAAGCCAGCATTGGGCTTTATGTGGTGACAAAGATATATAGCAGCAAGGTCACTGGATATAAAATCTAACATTGATTCTCAGCAGGATACAGAGATGTACGTTTAGGGAAGGCGCAGTGGAGCTGTTTTGTTTTCACAGAGCTCTAGTTGATATCAAATACATATAGAGTATCTGCAGTTATCCAATGTGATGGTTGAGATATATATGTTAGTAATTATTTCTATAGTTAATATGCCATCATATGAGATCTAGAGTGGAAGAGGAGTGTGATAAGGTGAGACATCATGACTACAATGTTTCCAACTGTTATTTCATAGAGGTAACGCTCCTTTATCCTACAGCTTTGCTTTGTTTGAAACTAACATTGTTACGGTTGTCTTTCTGATAACCAATATTAACCAACTCCCTCCCCCAACCTCCCCCGTTTCCCCCTATCCCTCTAACCTCACCCTACCGTCTCCTTCCCTATGCTGTCCCAACCAGATGATGATCAATAGAACCACAGAGGTACACATTCTACCCCTCACAGCTTCACGCTCAATGCCTCTGTCACTCCTTACCTGATCTGTTCCAGGGTTCAGTTGAATGGGAGCATGTTGTTCTGATAAAGCAGCATTAACACTGCTTCGTGTCGGCTATATAGACTCGCATTGTAAAATGAAAATGTGACTTAGCTTACATGGCTGAAAGTAGAACATATTGCGATGTACGTGTACACATCTGTAATCTTCCAGCGAATGATAGTTTTCTTGTGGTTTGACTGGTATGCTATGGTTTTGACAGATATTTAATTTTGCATTTTGATGAACATTATTCAATCTTTAAATCTTGCAGCCAGGTTTTTCTCACACCGCCCATTGGCAAATGCTGACAATGTTTACATTTACAAATGTTTTCTTCACTTATCTCTTGTCTGTTGAATTCACGACATGTGGACTTTTAAACACATTGCTCTTTTCATTATGAGACACACTGTCTGCCTGACCTTTTAAGTGAAATTTGTTTCTTAATTGAACTGCATCATTTCTATCAGAATGGGAAGGTAAGCAGTGATCTAACACTGTATTAGTTAAATGCATATTACATAACTCATAACTCATGTGTCTCTCATGTGTGTACTACACATACAGCATCGAGCTGCTTAATGTCTCTGCTGTCTTTTACATCTTTTAATAGGAACAATTTTATATAGACAAAGTTTATTTCAAACTTTTTAACGCAAACATGGCTCTGATGTTGGTTGTAGCGTGGGTTTTAGAATGCATGGATCATTTTGCCACAAGGTTTGTTTTCTTCTTCTTTTGCCTGAAGGTGTTTTATTCTTCTATTTTGAAGTCCTGGTGACATCCTATTCATTTGAGTTGTATTTGTATTTTTTATTTAACATTTTTTTCAGAGCCATGCTGCTTCATGGGAATGTTGCATGCTACACTGAATGTTGTCCATCAATCTGTCTGTCTGTCTGTCACTCGATCACGATATATCTGTCCCTCATGCTATCACTCTTTCACTCTACATATCTTTTATTACTTACCTCACTTCCTTCGCCTCTCTTGCATGCTAATAACCTTTCCGAAAATGTCCCCTCTGCTTTCTGCCATACATTCTCGATACACTCATCTGGACCTCGTTCTCTCATTCATCCTCCTTGTCTCTCACCCTCAATTCCTCTCTCTCTCCCTGATAGAGTGGCTTCACCCCACTGCACATCGCTGCTCACTATGGCAATGTGAACGTCTCCACCCTGTTGCTGAACAGAGGAGCTGCCGTGGACTTCACTGCCAGGGTAACTCCGCCTATTCGCCTATTTATTTAACCAATCAGAACATTGGTGGGCTAACATCAGAATTTAAATGGTGTGTGTGTGTGTGTTTCCAGAACGGTATCACTCCTCTGCATGTGGCATCCAAGCGAGGCAACACTAACATGGTGGCACTGCTGCTGGACAGAGGAGCTCAGATTGACGCGAAGACACGGGTGATTACTGCATATCCCACATACACCCTACAGACTGAACATACCACACACATTATGCTGCCCTCTACTGTTTGAACCAATGCTTACACTGATCACTGCTTACCATATTGTGTGTGTGCTTGTGTGTGCCTGTGGTTCTGTGCGTGTATGTGGGTGCGTGTCTGTGTGGTTCTCAGGATGGGCTCACCCCACTGCATTGTGCGGCGAGGAGTGGACACGACCTGGCCGTGGAGATTCTGCTGGAAAAGGGAGCACCCATGTTAGCCCGGACAAAGGTAGAGTCAAAACATGCGTCACAGGATGGAAAATACATGAGAGAACAAATCCATGTCGGAGGCAGGTTATTAAGTGGTTTTCAAACATTGTGTGCCCAAAGAGCAAGCCAAAGTTGTATTCTTTAATTGTATTCTTCAAAATTTCCTCTAGAGCACGTGATTAAATATCATGAAATTACTTTACTTTTGTTAATATTCATAACAAACTATTTCAAGATTTCATAAATAGAAAATAAATCATAGAATTTGCTTCCGTATTGGGAAATGAGTGCATACAAAGTGCTGATATGGTAAGTGAATATTAATTCCTAACATTTTGTAGAGTTGTATATATTGCAATAATAATTATGGTTGTTACAAAATCTCACCATACACCAAGTCTTGTTTAAAGTGGTCAAAAAAGCGGTATAAATAAATACATTGTGGATAATCTAGAATAAATAGTGGTGCTCTGGCGTAGCACCCATCAATACGCTCTGCTTCGCATCAGTTACTTATGTATTTCTGGAAGAACACAGAACATAGACAGTGTTACACTAACACATGCATTTCATTCTTAGCCAGCATTTGGAAACACATTTCTTGTCTGATTTTTGAAATACAGTGCATCCGGAAAGTATTCACAGCGCTTCACTTTTTCCACATTTAGTTATATTACAGCCTTATTACAAAATTGATGAAATTCATTTTTTCCTCAAAGTTCTACACACAATACCCCATAATGAAAACGTGAAAAACGTTTTTTTTAAATGTGTGCAAATGTATTACAAATAAAAAAATGAAGAAATTACATATACAGCCTTTGCTCAATACTTTGTTGATGCACCTTTGGCAGCAATTACAGTCTTTTTGAATATGATGCCACAAGCTTGGCGCACCTATCTTTGGGCAGTTTCGCCCATTCCTCTTTGCAGCGTCTCTCAAGCTCCATCAGGTTGGATGGGAAGCATCGGTGCACAGCCATTTTCAGATCTCCCAGATCTCCCATCTCTCCAGAGATGTTCAATTGGATTCAAGTCTGGGCTCTGGCTGGGCCACTCAAGGACATTCACAGAGTTGTCCTGAAGACACTCCTTTGATATCTTGGCTGTGTGCTTAGGGTCGTTGTCCTGCTGAAAGATGAACCGTCGCCCCAGTCTGAGGTCAAGAGCGCTCTGGAGCAGGTTTTCATCCAGGATGTCTCTGCTGCATTCATCTTTCCCACTATCCTGACTAGTCTCCCAGTTGCTGCCACTGAAAAACCGTCCCTACAGTGAAGCATGATGCTGCCAGCACCATGCTTCACTGTAGGGACGGTATTGGCCTGTTGATGAGCGGTGCCTGGTTTCCTCCGTGATGTGTGGCATTCACGCCAAAGAGTTCAATTTTGGTCTCATCAGACCAGAGAATTTTGCTTCTCATGGTCTGAGAGTCCTACAGGTGCATTTTGGCAAACTCCGGCTGCCATGTACCTTTTATTAAGGAGTGGCTTCCGTCTGGCCACTCTACCATACAGGCCATTGCTGCAGAGATGGTTGTCCTTCTGGAGAGGTCTCCTCTCTCCACAGAGGAACGCTGGAGCTCTGACAGAGTGACCATCAGGTTCTTGGTCACCTCCCTGACTAAGGCCCTTCTCCCCTGATCACAGACGGCTGGCCAGCTCTAGGAAGAGTCCTGGTGGTTCCGAACTTCTTCCATTTACGGATGATGGAGGCCACTGTGCTCATTGGGACCTTCAAACAGCAGACATTTTTCTGTACCCTTCCCCAGATTTGTGCCTTGAGATAATCCTCAGAGGTCTACAGACAATTCCTTTGACTTCATACTTGGTTTGTGCTCTGACATGCACTGTCAACTGTGGGACCTTATATAGACAGGTGTGTGCCTTTCCAAATCATCATCATCAAATCATCAACTGAATTTACCACAAAAACAACGTTTTTCACGTTGTAATTATGGGGTATTGTGTGTAGAATGTGTTTGAGGAAAAAAATAAATTTAATCAAAGTCAAAGTTCAAAGTCAAAGTTCTTTTTATTTGTCAAATGTGCTGTATTGACATACAGCACAGATGAAATTGCATGCCTCTCAGGCCCAGTTGAAACAGTACAGACAAAAAAAGACAGAAAAGACAAATATCTAAGACAAAAGACAAATATCTAAGACAAAAGACAAACTAAGACAAAAGACAAACTAGGACAACTAAGACAAGACAGTCTAAACCAGGTGACAGTCTAAACACCAAGTGAGCAGTCTAAAAACCAAGTGAGCAGTCTAA
>OMOU01017554.1:7376-19824 GCA_900312585.1 Malacocephalus occidentalis
ACCCCCCCCCCCCCTTCACTCCTCCCTTCTCATGCACACACAAGAATATATTGGGGGAAGAGTGTGGTTGATCTATCTGATCAGAATAGGAATCATATCTCTGGAGGTCCAGATGTCCTCCAGAGAGAGAGAGGATCTGTAAGACAGATCGGGAGTAATGCCAGGATCTGACTGGAAAAATATTTGATCCAAGGTGACGCACAGTGAATCCAGATACACGTCATTAAGGAGAAGGTAGTGGTTAGACAGTACAGAGACAGGTCATTAAGGAGCAGGTAGGGGTTAGACAGTACAGAGAGACACCATTAAGAAGCAGGTAGGGGTTAGACAGTACAGAGACAGGTCATTAAGGAGCAGGTAGGGGTTAGACAGCACAGAACAGGTAATTAAGAACAGATAATTAAGGAGCAGATAGGGGTTAGACAGTACAGAAACAGGCCATTAAGGAGCAGGTAGGGGTTAGACAGTACAGAGACAGGCCATGGGGAGCAGGTAGAGGTTAGACAGTCCAGAGACAGGCCATTAAGGAACGGGTAGGGGTTAGACAGTCCAGAGACAGGTAATTAAGTAGCAGGTAGGGGTTAGACAATCCAGAGACAGGTCATTAAGGAGCAGGTAGATGTAAGCGGTCATCCTATTGGGGATCAAACCCAGAACATTTTGTCTGGGAGTCCAACACAGTGATACCTGCGAGACATCTTGTGTTTCTGTTCTCCATCACAGGACCTGTCTTTCAGACACGTGTCTGCCTGCCTGCCTGTTTGTCTGTGTGTCTGTCTGTCTGTCAGATAGACCCGTCTCAGTGGTTCCACCACTGTCCAAACCACACACCACAGAGTCATCCTGTTGAATACAAATAATATTTCCTCAAAGCGTAATGCATCAGTGAGATGAACTCACACGTATCGGGAAGCACTGATGGTTTAGGATCAAATATGATGTCCCCATCAAACGTTTCGCCTTCATATGGAAGAGGAGATGGGACATGGCCATCTGTCGCTTATCAGACACTTGAAACCTTTTACAACATTTGAATGAATTTCATGTTTTCAACGTTTCGACAAGAATATCTGAACCCACTGAACGCGTCCTCAGGTGAACCCCTTTACAGCGAGCAGGGCTGGAGGGGCTCTCTAACCTGTAGCGTTGGCTTGTGCTCCCAGCTGGTTGTAACCGGGCACTGAGGGTATTTCAGTGATACACCCCCTGCTGATCCCGCCTCAGTAACGATGAGGTCTGCAGCAGAAGAGGCCAGATGTGTGTGGAGGTTGTTTTTTACTACAGTGGTATGTGTTTGTTGGGCTGTTACACAACCAACACCCACTCGACGATACAGTACTGCATACTGCCTTGTGCTAAGATGCAGTGATGATGTCTAACGGTGTACACAGCTCTGCGTACTGCTGTCAACCTACTGCAATACATGTACCACATATTACACAACACTGTAGTACTGCAATAGCGTACTACATAGCCTACTACTTTGTAATGCAGTGATACTATAATACACAATAATATCACAAACTCCTCTCCTATTATGTGGTACTACAATACAATACAATACTTGTAATACTGTAGTATTACAAGGCAGTATTGTATACTGTATACACTAGACGACAATATACTGTATGACAGTACAGTATATACTTCCTAGTGCTGTGGTTATCATACACCTACTGCCCAAGTGATGTCCATTTTCATACATATACATGTATTATTACATCATTGATACATATTAGTACATAATATATACACGCTGTATTATTGTATATATATACATGTTATGAATATCATTATCAAAGAGGTTGAGGAGGCGTTGACACACTACAGAGAATTATTGTCCTTTTAGACTCCAGAGGGTTGAGTGTCCTGGCAGCCGATCGGCGGGCGAGGCCACGAAACACAAAGTGGAGCATGGCGCCCAGAATACGCCCGTATGTCGTGACATGAGCGGTGCGTCTCCTGATGTCTGGTCAGGTTAGCGTTCACTATGGATCAGCCAGGAGGAACCAGGCCACGCCGGCTGGCTCAGCACATCACGGCTGATAGGAATCGATCGGCATTGGCGGATCAATCAATGTGGAGCCGGACAGGGCGACGAGAGCAGTGGTGCGTGTTCTACACCCCGCCCCCCATCTGCTCCTGTTTGTCCTCCTCTTTGTCCTTCTCCTATCCTCGCCTCTGCATCTTCTTTCCCCTCCTTATTCCTCCTTTTCAGTATCCTTCCTTCTTCCCTCTTCTCTCCTGTTTCTCTCCCTCCTCTCCCCTCCTCTCTCTTAATGAAAGCGATTGCGGTGCACAATGTCCACCGCAGATCAACCACCATTCATCCCGGTCTGGGGCTAACTGTAGTAAAGCTGCTGTAGCCGTACTGTAGGTCTGAGGCTGACTGTAGTAAAGCTGCTGTAGTCCTACTGTAGGTCCGGGGCTAAAACTGCTGTCGACCAGCTAAAGTAGCACTACAGTAGCCCCACTGCAGTCATGCTGTAGCCCTACCCTACTGTAGTTCTAAGATAGCCTTACTGCAGGAAGAAGCTACAGTAGCCCCACTGCAGTCATGCTGTAGCCCTACCCTACTGTAGTTCTAAGGTAGCCTTACTGCAGGAAGAAGCTACAGTAGCCCCACTGCAGTCATGCTGTAGTTCTACTGTAGCCTTACTGTAGGGTGGAGCTACTGTAGCCTAGAGCTGCTGTAGTCCTACTATACTACAGCTAATGTAGGCCAGAAGCTGTTTCAGTCCTACAGTAAGGCTAAAGCTACTGTAGTCCTAATGTAGTCCTACTGTGTGTATGTGTGGCTGTTAGCCCCAGGCAGGGGGTGGTTGAGCTCATTCATGCAGAAGTAGAGAAGGTTGCATCCATTAAGGCCTGGAGGTCACAGACACACAGTCACAATACTCCAGTACTCAAAAAAGTACTCTAGTACTCAAGCTGTGAGTGAAAGTGCCCAAATGTGTAAGGCGTGAGTAAAAGTACTGCAGTACTTTGGTCCAGGAACCCGTTCACATGTGTTGGGCGGTATACGAATCACAGTTGTATAAAATGATATCCAAAATGTCCGTATCAATACCGTCTCAAAATATCTCTCGTTATAAGCACTTGCTTATTGCTTCCTGTCCGCTGCTGTCGCTGTTATAGCTAGCGTTATCAAAAAACAAGGAAAATAGTTGGAAAATGTGCTTTAGAAAATGCATGAATTACCTTTTTGAGTTTGATTTGTTAACTTTAAAATCCTCAATTGATTGATGAGACGTATAAAGTGCTGATTCACTTTTTACACCACGACCTTAAAAAGCAGGTAAGATGAGCATGAATGACTCAATCTATATCGGCATACATGCAGAAGATGGAGAAAAAGAAATGCATGTAATCCGATGCTATTGCTGTCCCCCAGCTAGCTGGCTACGTCGCTCAATCTCCCAATTTATCTGCTTGTCAAAATCACCCTGTTTGAGGCAACCGATACCAGATACAATGCTGATTTAATCATTCCCTTTGGCTTATAGGCCAAGCCTAGCCCAATAACACAAAGTTATGAATAGCAAGCTTATGAAGGTCATAATTCATCGCTAGTCTATTACTCAAACATGCCTAGTAGCCATATACTGGATTTGTTAATGGGTTTATTATGTATGAAACAAGAATTAAACAACATTTTTGCAGGCTATTGCTTCCACCGCGTGGCAGAGGAGAGTGTGGCAGCGCATGGCACATTGGAAACGGACAAGTTGCCTTTTTATGGCCAGTTTAACCTTCGACCCCATTGTTCTAGGGAGAGGTTTTAATGGGTTTAATACATAGATACTGCCCAACCCAATCACAGCCTGTGGTTATTTTAATACCATTTTGGGCTTAAATTTGACGTAATATAATAAAATATTATATAGAATATTATATGAAATAATATTGGAAAAATTATAATGTGAGTCATAGCTGGGTTTCTATTGCCTGCTGTGACAAACAGCAGGACTTGATTGTTAGTATTATTATTTCACAGCGTTTAACCAAAGTTTTATAACTGAAGTCTCTCAGACATTCCTGTGACAAGCTAAGCTCCCCAAAATGTCACAGTATTATTAGCTTTAGTATTAGGGGTTATGTGGCTAGGGGATAGGGGCTAGGGGTTAGGGGTAAACCCGAGGCAACACTATTCAACGTGAAACAATTATGAAACAGTTGAGTCGTGCACATTTAACGACAGACGTGTCGATTTTCCAGTTTTCTCTGCACGCACAAAACTGTAGTCTTTGGGGAACACCATAGAAATCGAAAGACAAGTGTCAACGAAGCAAACAAAGAATATGGTGCCGACCTTCTCTTCTTTGGATGTTGATCTATTGGTATCACACATGTTGCTGTTGTTTGGATGTTATGGTTAGGAGTAGGGTTTGGGCTTAGGGCTATGGGTTATGGGGGCGAGTTAGACTCTGGTTAGGAGTTAGGGGTTAGAGTGAGGGATGAAGGTTAGTGGTTGGTTAGGGTTAGGAGTTCAAGTGACACCCCGAATACACAAATACACCCCGAATACAGCTTTAGTGTGTGTAAGTTACATAAACTCCGATGGAATTCATTAACGAGATTGTTGCAATGACAGGATCGCAGACACACGTTGATTTGATTGATTCATCTTAACGCAATGACTTATTTGAATGCAATGTGAAAACACCCTCATGGTGTTCATGCTCGTCTTCACATTTATTGTTGCCTTTTTAAAACAGAGGACAGATCATAGTTCTATGGAGTTTTTACCTGTTTAAATAATAAACGAAAGAGAGACGAGCCATGCGATGTAGCAGCCTCAGGTGATCCTAATGGACGTGCTCTTCTCCAGGCCAGCGGGGTGCTCCGTGGCAGCAGTGTTGCGCCGTGTCTGTGCTCCGTGTATTCGGGCCGGTCTGATCCGGTTAAGGGTGCGAGTTAGACTTGGGTGAGGGGGGGTTTGTTTTAAGGGTTAGCTTGTTCCCAACCAGCCACTAACCAGCTGGATTTAACCTTTTGACCCCAGACCACCGGAGCCTGCCTTCACTGTGAAACCCTTGCTAGTCCTCCTCACTTGCTCGTCAAACACTGTGTAGATGTTACAATATGTCTTGATACAGCATATCCAGTGTTTACAAATAAATAGCCATATGAGAATGTATGTCCAAGAATATCCACATATCGCTATTTGCAGTATACAAATATGCTTATTGTTGTGCCATAAACCTGTCCAGATATACTCTCCTGTTTGCTTCAGTGTGTTTAAATATACATGTTTCAAAAACAACCTTGAATCCATCACGACTCGACACGCGCCACGGAACCCGCCTCAGTCACATGAGCTGAAGGACACGATATCATTATATTATTATTATATCAGGATTATATATTACACATGAAACAGGAGCTTGTCTGAAGGCGTAGTTCCTCATGTGTATCGATATGAATTCATAAAGTTATATTTAGGGAGCCACTACTTAATTGCCACTACTTACATTTGTACACATTTATTATTTATTATTAATATTGTTTTTCTTTTTGTGTGGTTGGTATTTTTGAACAACCTCTGGCAAAATGATTTCCTTTGAGATGAATGAAGTTCTATCTTATCTTATCTTACCCTCAAGTACATCGTTGACTAAAACAGAATATTCACTTATATTTTCAGTGTCTGGGCGAGACGTAGAACCACGGCCGATCCGAACAACCCGAACACGCTAAACGTAGGCGCGTAATCGCGGGCCACAGGTTGGAGTCACCCACCTGCGGTCACATCTCTCTCTTCCTCAGCCCGCTCTCTGAGAGAGACCCATGGAGATGTGTGTTTATGAAGCAGAAAGCCAACTGTTGTGTGTTGCGGAGTGGAGGGCCACGTGAGCGTCTGCCGTCCTGTCGCTTTGGTTGATCTCCTCGACATGACGAGCACCCCCTCTTGCGCTGTCGTCACGGTGATGTCCACGGTTACCATGACGAGTAGAGAGAGCTGTGAACACTCACACTCACTCACACACACACTCACGTTCTTTCACATTAAGAGCCTGAAATTATCTATTGATATTATGGGATATCTCTGTTTAGACAAGGAATTGGTTGTCAAACAATGATCAACATATACAATTAATGTTACACTGATTAAATATATGTAAAATATATTCCTCTGAATCATTGTGTTATTAAAATGGACAATTTAAGATATGAATTACAGAGATTATACTGGTTGCAGTGGCTTTTTTTGGTTTGAGTAGCGAGTTAAAATAAACTCAGGCCTGATGGGAAACTAGCTTAGACTGCATATGTTCCCACTTGGAGAAGATGTAAGAGTTGGATCCTTAGCTTTCTGAAGATCTCTGGGTGTGTGTGTCTCTGTGTAAAGTGTCTCTATGCAAAGTGAGTGTGTACGTGGAGGGTTAGCGGTTCTGTAGAACATTGAAATGTTAAAGTGTTTTCTTCCGTGTTCGATTTTTAGCGCCTCAGGCCTTGACGGTCTCTCATGGCTGCTTAGTTTCGAGAGAGAGAGAGAGAGAGAAAGAGAGAGAGAGAGAGAGACAGAGAGACACAGAGAGAGAGACAGAGAGAATACATTAAAAAATACAAGAAAAAGAGTGTATGTGTGTGTGTGTCTGTGTAGCTGGTGGTTTTGTGTTAATATTAGGACAGAATGAATATCTGTAGGGTACAGAGTCAGTAACCGTGCAGTCTCTAGTGACTATCTTCTCATCCATCCATCATCCATCCACCACACCACCAACCCCACCACCACCCTAACTACCACCATCACCGCCACCACCCTACCCACAACCAACCCCACTACCGCCATGATCACCACTTCCATATCCAACACACTCTGTAATAGTTGAGGCGATCCCCAAAACCATGCTCAATACACCCAGGAATCTGACAGTCCTCTGTAAAGGGTACAGAGGACAGCATATAGAACATATTTTAGAGACTATAGCATGTGATATCCTGGCAGACCTCGAAGTAACCTCCTACCTCAGGGTTTATACGCTGACTATCAAGCTGGCCTAACTGACGAAAACGAGTGCTATATGTAAAATAGCAAGACACTGTGAGTTGAAGCTCATTACTGCTAATGCTGGGAAAGCCATTGTATCATTACATTCCCGAAGGGTTTCATTAGAAAAGTGGTTTAGTGTACAATTACTTAGAACATGTAAATGATTTTGCTGATGACTTTAGTGTGGTTAAATATAGCCACAGCCTCTTCAAATAACTGTTAAATTAGTATTGTTTGAATTGACTTGATTCATTGGATTATTTAATTAGCTAATATATCTACCCATCGATGTAGTTGTAAAATCACACTTTCTGTTGTTTTGCAAGTGTTTTGAAAATGGCTACACAATGACTATTAACTGTTGAATAATTGAGCTCACACTTTCATTCAAAGATAATTACAGTGAATTCAAATACAGGTTATTAAGGAGCAGTACCTAGGTGACTAGGGTATGAGGATAATGATGCTAGTACCTAGGCGACTAGGGTATGAGGATAAGGATCTTAGTTCCTAGGGGATTAGGGTGTGAAGATAAGGATCTTAGTTCCTAGGGGACTAGGGTATGAGGATAAGGATGTTACTACCTAGGGGACTAGGGTTTGAGGATAAGGATGCTAGTACCTAGGAGACTAGGGTTTGCGGATAAGGATGCTAGTTCCTAGGGGACTAGGGTATGAAGATAAGGATCTTAGCTCCTAGGGGACTAGGGTATGAGGATAAGGATGCTAGTACCGAGGGGACTAGGGTTTGAAGATAAGGATCTTAGCTCCTAGGGGACTAGGGTATGAGGATAAGGATGCTGGTATCTAGGGGACTAGGGTTTGCGGATCAGGATGCTAGTACCTAGGGGACTAGGGTATGAGGATAAGGATGCTAGTACTTAGGGGACAAGGGTATGAGGATACGGATGCTAGTACTTAGGGGACTAGGGTATAAGGAGAAGGATGCTAGTACCTAGGGGACTAGAGTTTGAGGATATGGGTGCTAGTACCTAGGGGTCTAGGGTATGATGATAAGGATGCTAGTACCTAGGGGACTAGTGTATGAGGATAAGCATGCTAGTACCTAGGGGACTAGGGTATGAGGATAAGGATGCTCGTACCAAGGGACTAGGGTATGAGGATAAGAATGCTAGGAGGGGAGGATTGTGCTAGTGGCCAGGAGGAGCAGAGAGGAGCAGCTTGTTGCGCAGAGGGCTCTTATCCCTCTCAGCCTCTTCAGAACATTCTGTCTCGTTAGGATTCACAGTGTGGTACCGCGCACACCCAGGGTTCACCTCAGCTGGTTTAGAGTACGGTCAGGTAGAGACGCATCTCCTCCACAACACTCCTGGAGACTGCTGTGTACATACAGAGGAGCAGAAGAGAGAGAGCGGGAAGAGAAAGAGAGAGAGGGGGAGATTCTTATGCAACCTGTAACTGCGTGTGATATAAAGGCTGATATGATGTGTGCTAGTTTGAGGAACAGAGCTGAGCTGTAGAAGCTTGAGAAACAGGGAACGTTTACATTGTGATTCTCATCAATTAATACCGTCCTGCGCTGTGCTTGTTAATATTCTACTGGGCGCTCGGGGCAACGGAGGGGAAACGGCCTATAGTGTCTCTACTCCTCCCCGGCAGTAAAGTAAATGATGCCTATCGCCGCGGTGACCGCCTCCAGATGCATTCACTTTCCCAGAGTTTCCTGCTTGCTCGGCCCAACCTGTAATTTCATTAGTCTGCAGTAGGCGTAGAGAGAGGCTGACTGCTTAACCTTGGAAACCAAACGATGGATGACATCTTAGGCCGGATATTGTACTGGTCGCGCCGATGTGTGTCCTGTATCTCCGGGAGCGGTTGGGTGGAACTATGTGGAATGCTGACAGAGCTAAAGAGACTGTGTTGTGTTCAGAATGTCTCATCTGGGATTAATAATGTACCGTCTTGTCTTGGTCTGTACGCTTGCTATGCTAGCTAACCGTGTCCGGATGCTCCATGCTAAGTCATTTGTTGTGACGTGTTCCACGTCGTTACGCCCCTCAGATTTCATACAAATGAAATCCCAAAAGGGACATGAATGTGGTTCTCTGGTGTCCTCCACCGAGTATAATGTAGAATATCATAACCTGCAGCTGTTGGTGAAGAAGTGACAGAGGTTTAGCCACTCAATCTGAGACGGGAATGGAGTAAACATGTGTTTACACCAGTGTTTAAACAAGGTGTGTTCCATTTATAACATAATCTGGTGTTGAGTTGAAGTTAATCATTAATTGATATAATTCTGATGAGCTAAGAACACATTGTTACTCAAACAAACAGTCTTTATTGTAAAATACTTTTAATACCACACTATGAATATATTTATACAGTATATATGCTTGATATTTTCCATTCCATTTCACATGTGTAAAGAGTATTATTTTGATGGGTTGAGGTTTTGGAAGAGATAAATGTTTTATATCCTAGCTCAGCGCCTGCAGTAGAACTGCATGCTGGGTGTTAGCAGCAGCAGCCAGCAGTCTCCACCTGATTGGTCCAGCCAATCTAAACATTATCTCCACCTGATTGGTCCAGCTGGTCTAAACATTATCTCCACCTGATTGGGCCAGCTGATCTAAACATTATCTCCACCTGATTGGTCCAGTTGATTGAAACATTATCTCCACCTGATTGGTCCAGTTAGTCTAAACATGATCTCCACCTGATTGGTTCAGCTGGTCTAAACATTATTGTCATCTGATCTGTGGCTTTATGTAGCATTGCCAATAAATATAGCTATGCTGTAAGCTGGTGTGTTGCTAAATGTTGTACTCTTCGGTTGCAGGCATTACCGCTGGATTTAGCTATCTGTAGCTGTCGCCATTCGGCACTACATTTAGCATTACTTCAGTGACGTCTGAGGACCTGCTTGGGGCCACAGCGTGTTGCTAGCATGTTATTAGCTTGTCTCTAACCTCCCCCTGCCCCTCCTCTCTCTAGTCTGCTCCCAGTTCTCGCGGGGTGTCTACGCCATCTTCGGTTTCTACGACAGGAAGTCAATGAACACGTTGACGTCGTTCTGCGGTGCGCTGCACACGTCCTTCATCACGCCCAGCTTCCCCACCGACGCCGACGTGCAGTTCGTCATCCAGATGAGACCCGGCCTGCGTGGCGCCGTGCTCAGCCTGCTGAACCACTACAAGTGGGAGAAGTTTGTCTACCTGTACGACACAGAGAGAGGTACACACACACACACACGATACACATGGACACACCTGTACGACACAGAGAGAGGTACACACACATTATATACATGCACACACCTGTACGACAGAGAGAGGTACACACACTATACACATGCCATACACACCTATATGAAACAGAGAGAGGTACACACACAGACTATACACATGCCATACACTCGCTTGTACGACACAGAGAGGTACACACACACTATACACATACATACACACACACATGCACACACACACACACACACACACACCGGTATGACACAGCAAGAGGTACACACACACACCTGTACAACACAGAGGTATACACAAACACACATGCTATACACACCGGTACGACACACACACCCAGACACACCTGTACGACGCAGAGCTTCACACCCACACTATACACATACCACACACACACCTGTATGACACCAAGAGAGATACTACACACACACCAACAGATCAGTTGTCAAAATGTTGCATTCCTGCTCTCCCCAATCAAGAGTTAGCGGCCGTGCTATTTAGTGTGTTAGTAAGCATACTAGTCAGTGTGTTAGTGAGCATGCTAGTTAGTGTGCTAGTTTGCTTGTTACTTAGTGTACAAGTTAGGATGCTAGTTAGCTTGCAAGTTAGTGCGCTCGTTAGCATGCTGGTGAGCTTGCCTGTTAGCCTGCTAGTTATCTGGTTTTCTTCTCTGTAGCAGGAAGAAACACGACTACATGCTAATGCTAAGCTAGTGTCATTGAATATATCTCATTGTGTTAATTTGGAAATCATTTCCTTTAATCGGGGCTCTAAGTGAGCTAATATGTTCCTCTGAGCGTTATTGATCCCACTTTACCTCTCATGGATAACAACTGAGCTCTGAGGAGCAGCTCCTTGCGTTGGCAAGAGGAGGTGCAGGAGATGAATAATGAGGGGAGTGATTAGACTGAAGAGCGAGCAGAGAGGAGAGGGGAGGAAATGAGAGAGGAGGAGAGGAGAGCATTGAGGTGGCTGACTGTATTAAGGATGACCACTGATGACATCACGTTCTGCTTGTCTGCATCTCCATCTTGGACGTCCAAAAGATGTGTCTTATTCCTGTACCTCAGGGGAGTGAGTGTCCACGTTTATATCAACATTATTCTACATGCAATAACAAATATCCTCTAAATACTCAGTCCCTCTTTTACATGCTCCGATATATACATTATTATGCAGTTAGTTTCTCAGCTTGTTCTCATTCAGGAATCCAGTGCTACCCACTCAAAGTATTTTTAAATCATCTGCCATTTCTAGGACAGTCATTCTTTTTTCATCTTAACTGGCTCACAACTGGTTCACTCATTTATATCATGAAATATATAATGATATATAATTCTCTCTCTATATATATATGTAAATATATATATATAATAAGTGTTATATCTGCAGCTTCAGTGGCCGTTTGATCTGCGATCCGCAGCTCAGCATCAGAGAGCTTAGCCAACATATCTCATGAAGTTTTAAACAGCTTTGTTTTAGACCATTTATTTAAAGAAACTGAGAACTGCGGCTTAAGATAACGCTTCTGCCTCCGTTCTTCAGTATTAAAAGCGGAGAAGGCTGGAATGAGGTTGTATTTGATCAGCGTCTTCCTGACCTCATTAAACCGGTCTGGATAGCATTCAGAAACCCAACCTCGCCTCACTGGAACATGGGAGGGGTCAAGTTTGGGGGGAAAAATGATCCGTTCATTTAAGACCAATTTACTTTATACATAGTACCGTGTACTTCACTAATAATAGGACATACATATTGTGTTTACCTAATAATTCAACAAAATACCCACACCCAACTCAATTGGACATGGGGGGGGTGTAGGTGTAATGTGTGCATGGTGGGTGGCTGGTGTAAGGGGCCAGTCAGGCTTATTAGGCGCTGGGGCTGGGTGGGGCTGCACACCTGTGGTGCAGCATCATCGAGCACACTCAGAGAGAGAGAGAGAGAGAGAGAGAGAGAGAGAGAGAGAGAGAGGGCAAGAGAGAGAGAGGGCAAGAGAGAGAGAGAGAGAGAGAGAGAGGGCAAGAGAGAGAGAGAGCAAGAGAGAGAGAGAGAGAGAGAGAGAGAGGGCAAGAGAGAGAGAGCGCGCTCTGATATGTCAGCATCGGCTTTGTCTGTAGCATCTTGCCAACTCTCCAATAAACTGGTTGGCTCAAAACTCTTACTTGGGTCCCTGCTAACCTACAGGTAGCATCTGTCTCCGTCAGACAACGTCCTCTTCAGATGAATAA
>OMOU01017693.1:1986-14036 GCA_900312585.1 Malacocephalus occidentalis
CTCCACCCCCCCCCCCCCCCCCCCTTGCTCTAGCTCGGGCAAGTGGGAGAGGAAATCAGTGACAACCATCTGGACCCCGGGGGTCCAGATGGGGTCCAGATGGTGCACTACCTTAAATTTGAATGGCTGCAGGGCCAGATACCACCTTGTGATGCGGGGGTTTGTGTCCTTCATGGTGTTTAGCCAGCGGAGGGGTGCGTGGTCTGAACAGAGGGTGAAGGCGTGCCCCAGGAGGTAGTAGCGTAGAGACTCGACCGCCCACTTGATGGTGAGGCACTCCTTCTCGACGGTGCTCTCTCCTCTCGCTCTGCCAGCTTCCGGCTGAGGTACAGCACCGGGCGGTCGAGCCCCTCGACCTCCTGGGCTAAGACGGCGCCCAGCCCCCTGTTCGATGGGTCAGTCTGCAGGACAAAGGGGAGATTAAAATTGGGGAGTGGCTTCCCACACAGAGGTTTGTTTTTTTTTTTCAAATAGCACCTGGCACTGCTCGGTCCACTGGACCCGATCTGAGGCACCTTTCGCAGCATACTCAGCATGTGGCCATAGTACGCGGCCCATGAGCCGCTGGAACGTGGCCGGCACCCCAAACAATCCGAATGGCATGGTCTTAAATTGGTATAAACCATACGGAGTGGAGAAGGCCGATTTCTCCTTGGACTCTGTAGATAAGGGAATCTGCCAGTAGCCCTTGGTTAAATCCAGTGTCGAAAGAAAATGAGCCGTGCCTAGCCGGTCCAGAAGCTCGTCAACTCGAGGCATGGGATATGCGTCAAATTTAGAGACACTATTCACCTTGCGATAGTCAACACAGAACCTGTCAGCCCCGTCTGGTTTATTTACCAGAACGATCGGGCTAGCTGTGACTCTTCTATCACACCCAACTCCAGCATGGCCTTTAATTCTTCCCTCACAATTTTCTTTTTGTGTTCGGATAATCTGTATGGCCGCGTCCTAACAGACACACTGGGGGGCGTTTCTATGCAGTGTTCAATGAGCGTGGTGCGGCCCGGTAACGGGGAGAAGACATCCGTAAACCGCTGCTGCAACTCGGCTACCTCGGTTCTCTGCCGCAGAGTCAGATGGCTTTCTAAATGAACCGACGTGAACGGCACCGCTTTTTTAGTCGCTGGTCCCAGCTCACCTTCCTTGATTACTGACGCGGCAAGATTCACCAGGCGCTCCTAATTCAATTTTTTTAAAGGAGGTTGAGGTGGTAAATCTGACTGCTTCCCCCCCTATCGGACCGTGGTGCTCGTGACACTCCGGGGCCTTCAGCAAATTCTTGCGTGACAGCTGACCGAGTGAATGGAGTTTTGCTCTCAGGTCCAGGACGTATTGAATCTCATTTTTTACTGATGCTAGGACCTTCCTCCCAGTTTTCTTTAATGGGATCCAGCACCCCCCTGAGTTGTCTACTGAACAGAAGTTCAAAGGGGGAAAACCACATGGAGGCCTGGGGCACCACCCACACTGCAAATAGTAGAGGGTCAAGCCACTTATCCCAATTTCGACTATCCTCATGCACGAACTTATGCAGCATGGACTTTAAAGTCTTAAGTTTAAGGACTTTAAAGTCTTATTAAACCGCTCCACAAGCCCATTGGTTTGTGGATGGTACACCCTGGTACGGATTGCCGTGATCCCCAATAACCTATAAAGTTCTCGGAGGGTGCGTGACATGAATGCGGTGCCTTGATCAGTCAGAATCTCTTTCAGGATTCCAACGAGGAAGATTAGTTGGAAGAGAGCCTGCGCTACACTCTTCGCTGAGATACAGTGTAGGGGCACTGCCTCCGGGTATCGCGTTGTGTAATCTACAATGACCAATACAAAGCGATAACCCCGTGAACTACTGTCTAATGGCCCGATGAGATCCATCGCGATTCTCTCGAATGGAATCTCTACCAACGGAAGTGGTTTCAATGGGGCTTTGGGTATAGCCGGTGGATTGCTGAGGTGGCATTCACGACAAGACACACACCAGTGCTCTACATCTGCGTATATGCCTGGCCAATAGAACTGGCCCATTATCCGATCGCGTATCTTATCTGCCCCCAAGTGACCCGCCATCAGGCTGTGATGAGCCGCCTGAAAAATCATCTCCCGGCGGCTTTTCGGTACGAGCAACTGGTCCACATCTAAACCTTTGTGGGTGTCACGACACACCCTATACAACCTATTGCCCCTTACGGTGAAGTGTGTGTAGGTGACAGCTACGTCGGGGCATACCAAGTGTCCATCAATGAATATCACGCAGTCGAGGGCAAAGTGCAGAGTGTCGTCAGGTGGGAATTAACCGCAGCCTTCACTCTATGCTTTTTTCCCTGATATGAAATTTCGAGGGTTACTAACGGGTTGTCGTGCATGAATACATCAAATTGTCACCCGTGCTAGCTTCCCCTGAGCCTCAGGTTGAACCAGGCTATGGAGGATCAGGGTCTGACTACTCCCTGAATCCAGCAACGCCTGATGCATCCCCCCTTGTACCTTTACCGGTATCTGGAATCTCCCACCTGGACCAGGAGCGGGGGCGGACGCAACGGCCACCTCTACCACCTGCCCCACCTCCATCAAGGGGCCTTTGGTGGGGTCGTGCCCTGGCCAGCCGCAGCGGCCACCCGTCGGTCCTGGCTTTTGAGCAGCTCGGCATGGGGGTACCGGAACGGAGGCTGAGGCTGGGCCCGCCCTATAACATCCTGGGTGATTTGTGTGGTGTGGTGGGTTGGGGTTTGGTGATATTGGAGATGCTCCCGTGCGCCATCCCCCGCTTGCTGCCGCTGCTCCACACGGTCTCTGTCCTCCCCGGGGTAATGTGGACGTCCCCCGACGGTCATTGTGGCTAGTGTATGCGGGCACCGCCAGGTGATTCTTCGCAAGGACGATGGCTGCGTCGAGGCTGGTGGGCCGGTGCTGCATCACCCACTTGGCAGTTGCTGGGGGTAGCGCCTCTACGAAGCCCTCACACACCACCTCCTCCAGCAGCTGCCGAGCGGACCTTTCTTCTGGACGCAGCCAACATGTGCCGTTCACCCACCGCATGTCCCGGAACCTCCTCCGGTGTCCCTCCTCTGTCAGGCCAAGCCGGTCTGACAGTGCCCGGCGGAGTTGTGGGTACTCGGCCCTGGCTGCCACCGGCAACCCCTGCGCGGTGGCCAGCCCCTCGGCCGATAGCAGGGGAAGAAGCCAGAACGCCCACTGTTCCTGCAGCCAGCTCGAGGCCTCGGCAGCCAGCTTGAAGAGAAAGGCCTCGATATCATCCCCCGGTGTCATTTTCTGTAGGGCCACCGCGAAGGGCCTCTCCAGATCTCCGGCTGCTGCCGATGGTGGTAGTGTTGCCCGATCACCAGCCGCCCGCCCCGCCAGTTCCATTATGGCCCTTGTCTGGTGGGTGAACACCTGCATTTGCCTCTCCTGCGTTTCCGCCAACATCCTGATCGCCGCGGCTACTGCAGAGTCGCTGCAGAGTCGCTCGGACGACTGCTCTCCCTTTTCCATTTTTTTTTCTCTTACCTGATTGGGCGCCAATGTAACAAAGTCCTTTCTCCGTCACAATGCCACTTCCGTGGCTTTTCCTGGGTTCCGAGAAGGAAACGAGAGAGTCCGATGATCAGATGCAAAAATGCTGTTTATTCCAGACAACTTAAAGTTTGCGATCAAAAACATAAATAATATCGTCACGCTCCTCATCATTCCTGCTGCTCCGCTCCCCCTGTCACTGCGTGCCAGTGCTAACCACGCCCCCTCATGGCTCACACATCCCCATCGCCCGACTGAGGCCGGGGTGCGTCCCAGCCGTCAGCCAACTCCCCCCCTTGCTCTAGCTCGGGCAAGTGGGAGAGGAAATCAGTGACAACCATGTCACGTGAGGTGGCGGTCTCCTTTCATCCTGGGTGCCCAGCTTCTACTGCAGGAAGAGTGCACAGGTGTCATTATATATCATTAATTGCACTCATTCGCTACAGCTACGTCACATTCCAGGCATTCCTGCCGCTCCGCTCCCCCTGTCACTGTGCGCCAGCGCTAACCACGCCCCCTCATGGCTCACACTATTCATTTATATTGTTAAGTCATTGCTAAAAAACTTTTTAGCAAAAATATTTTCACTTCAGATTTCTGCTATTCAATATTTCTATGGCTTAAACAATGTTTTATTAAACATATTCTTTACACTACAGAACTTACCACATTTTCTGCAGTCAATGCATATTCTAGTTACTCTGAAAACAGTATGAGAAAAATATTGTTCTGATTTTTAACCTTTCTCTTCAGGTGCTTGTTGAAGAAGGTCATGGTCAGATCACCACAGAGATTGCGGAGACCCAGGCGTTCTACTATGCAGAGGACTACCATCAGCAGTACCTCAAGAAAAACCCCCATGGGTACTGTGGCCTGGGGGGCAATTGGAAACAAAAGATAAATGCCATCTGAATGCCACGATGGGAAAAGGCGGTTGTGAGCTATGAGGGGGTGTGGTTAGCGTTGACAGGCAATGACAGGGGGAGCAGAGCAGTAAACATGACTGGAATTTGACTCAGCTGTAGCGAATGAGTGCAATTAATGGAATGCTATTTAATAACACCTGTGCACTCTTCCTGAAGTAGAGGCTGGGTACCAGCGGAATATATGAACTCTTCTGTAACATTGTTACTTAAACGCACTGTAGCGAGTTATGTTGGTTATTAAAAATATCTTTATTTTTGACAAACGTCTCCATCATTCCGGAAGAACCCAGAGAAGCCACGACCGTGGCATTGTGGTAAACAGAGACGTTGCTACAGTGGTTAACCTTGATTCAATTGAATTAGTTATTCTTTATTCTGATTTTCAAAACTGTTAACATGGGTCCGTGGCCTACCTCTGGGCCACAGATAGAGAGGGACAAGTACATGTCTCCTACGTCCTGGTGTGCTCCAGAGTAGCTCCCAAGAAACAACAGTCAATCTCACATCATCAACTGTTAGTCTTATAAACCCTGCTCCTGACTATTAATATGCCCCTGACTATTGCCATACCACTATTACCAGGCCTATTTTAGATTGCGACCATCAGAATGAATATTATTCCGAAAAGGCTGGACCACAAAGTGTTACTCCAAAACTTGAATGCACCATGCATTTTCAGGAAAGGTGTCTCTGAGTTAAATCCTCTACCTGTGCTCTGTATATAATTGTTTTGCAGACTAAATTCTAACCATAGTTAATCACTCGCTGTTCACAGGCACCTGTCCTACAGCTTTTAAAACTGCTTTAATTAAACCACTGCCAAAAAAGGAAACATTGATTATTCTGTTACCTCTAACTACAGACCAATCTCCAACCTTCCTTTTTTGAGTACGATTTTAGAAAAGAAACCATTTTAAACAACTGAATGACTTCCTCTGTGACAACGCTGTGTTCAAAATTTCAGTATGGTTTCAGGACCCAGCACGGTACGGAAACAGCTCTAGTTGTGAATGACCTAAAATTAAGCACTGATGAGAAAAAGCTCTCTGTGCTTGTCCTGTTAGATCTCAGTGCTGCATTTGACACTGTAGATCAGGGGTGGGGGATCACGGGTGGGGGAACCTCCAGCCTCCGGGCCATATACAATTCATAAAAATAAACAAAAGCAACCTCAGAAATACAACACAAAAAAAAACCTCCAGACAGTTGTCATCTCTCCGTGTCATGTTTAGGGTCAGTGAACGCAGCACGTGTGAAATGATCGTGTGATCCCGTGATCGTGTCATCTCATCATTTCATTCAGTATATGCAAATATGGTGACTAACAAGAAGAGCAAGGTAGATGCGGAATGTTGCGCTTTCCAGAAATGGGCAAATTATTATTTCTTTGTGGAAGTAAAAGGCAAGCTAGTTTGTCAGGAAGCGCTTGGTGATGAAAAAGGCCAACCTCGAGCGTCATTACAGCATGAAACATGCTAAACTGGATGAGTTGAAAGGACAAATGCACTTGGATGAAGTTAACGCTCTTCGGCTGAGTTTTGGTGCTGAACAAGCAGTCTTCATCAGACCACAATCTGACCGAGGCAACAATATGTATGTTGAGTGAGGTAATCGCTAAGAAGCTAAGGCCGCATTCAGAAGGAGAATTTGTGATGGAGTGCCTTGTTGCCGCTGTGGAGCTGCTCGCACCGGACAAAGTAAAATTGTCAGTTTGTCTTGAAGAACTGTCTCAGATCAGTTTACTGACATGGCACAAGATATTGAGAAAACACTGAAGGACACTGCAAGAGATTTCCATCTTTTTTCTCTGGCCTGCGATGAGACAACAGACATAACAAACACCGCCCAACTAGCCATTTTTGTGCGGGGGATTACAGCTGACGAAGGAGGAGTTGTTGTCTTTGCAAGCCATGCATGGCACAACCAAAGGTGAGGATTTGTTTGTTGTTTTGACTATGAACAAATTCGAACTGCAGTTTGACAAGTTAAGTGGCCTGGCCACGGATGGAGCCCCAGCCATGGTTGGCACCCAAAAGGGCCGATCTGGCCCAACCGAATCCATACAGCCACGGCCAGAAGTTTCTTCTAAGACCAGAGGAGGAATGGCCAACCATGTCAACTACAGTGAAGGCTCAGGATGAGACAGAAGAAATCACTCTTCTGTGGGCTGAGAAAGAGCCCAGTCTCAGAGGATCGTCCTACGAAGGACTGTCTCACGCTTGAGGACCTACAGAAGAAAACCTTTCAATCACACCACAAGAAGTTCCCCTCTACCAGAGAACTCAGTGCAGAGGACTATGTTAAAGCTGAGTTGCTCGTTCTAAAGAGAGCACAAAGGGACTCCTTCCCAGAAGAAGTAGAATGCCTCCAGAATGGTAAGCCTGTGCCCACTGACAGCAGGCTGCTGCCCTGAGCTCAACACCCAAGGCCTCATAAAAGAGTAGGCAGCATGGAACCAACCTAGCAGAGTACGTCAAGCACCCTATTGTACTAGGAACCAGGACCGTGTCACAGAACTGATCATCCGAAAATATGACAAGGCAGTGTGTCACTCCAGATTGGAGCGCGTCTTCATGGAGAGGCTGTGCATAGGTTCCAGAGGACCTGTACAGACTGTCAAAGGGGAGAGCCCAGCCCACCATAACGAGAATGGCGACTAACCACCCTGTCGTCTCAAAGTAGGAGAGAGTGCGTTCCACTCTACAGGAGTAGACTGTTTCAGACCATTCTTGGGTAAGAGAGGAAGAGGAGAAACGATGGGGAATAGTCACAAGTGTATGACGACCAGAGTGGTGCATATTGAGGTGTTGCACCACATGAACACGGACTCCTTCCTGATGTCCTTTAGGAGGTTCCAATCTAGGAGAGGGATACCTAAGACCTTCCTTCCTAGGCTATGGCCGAAGAATTGAAAACCCACCTCGCCCCTAACCAAGTGCACTTCCAGTTCAATCCACCGAATGCTCTCCATTTCGGCGAAACATGGGAGAGAGAACTAAGATCAATGAAGACAGCACTGAGTAACGAGGTCCAGTCCTCACTGAGATAGTGGCCGTACTAAACTCCAAGCCGGCCACACCGCACACTCCCCCAGAGTGTCGACAGCCAATCAGAGATCTGTGTTAGCAGACCAGTTCTGGGCCCACTTCATGCTATATCTACCCTCACTCCAAGCCGGACAGAAGTGGATCAAAGACCGAGACAACCCAACAGTTGGCACTGTGGTGATGATCGTGGATAAGTCACTACCAAGAGCTATGTGGCCCATGGGCCAGCAGAATTCCTGGTCAATGAGAAGCCCGGAGTCCGGCCTTTGAGGAATTGTCTCGGTAGAAGATGGTGCTGGCCACCACTGAGTGATAAACATTATCCTGAGGTCAATGCCACTCGTCATTCCACTGTCATACTCTGTTGCAGACCAATAAAGAACCCTGTAATACACCTTGGTTGTCTGTGATTGAGCTGCATCTCATCATATATTAGATTAGATTAAACTTTATTGTCATTGCACAGAGTACATATTATACATAGTAGTACAAAGAAATGCAGTTAGCATCTAACCAGAAGAAAATAGTAGCAACAGTGCAACAGTAGAACAGTGAAACAGTAAGCGGTATGAGCAGAATCTACAGACAATGTACAGAATCTACAGGGAATATGCTGAATCTGCGGAGTGCATATAGGTATGTCTACATAAATATATTATATGGTGTACGCTATACATATACAGTATAGGCAGAGATATACATTGCTATATATATATAAGTATGTACAGTATGGACAGAGGTATACACAGTAGTGTATATACACTGGGGTGTACATCCATCCATCCATCCATCCATTTGCTTCCGCTTATCCAGGGACAGGTCGCGGAGGCAGCAGGCTAAGCAGGGCTCTCCATGCATCCTTATCCCCAGCAACACTTTCTTGCTCTTCCTGGGGGATCCCGAGGCGTTCTCAGGCCAGGTGAGATATATAATCCCTCCAGGGGGTTCTGGGCCTGCCCCGGGGTCTCCTCCCAGTTAGACGTGCCCGGAAAATCTCTAAAGGGAGGTACAGTGCCTGCATTACAGCAGACGCTGCACCAATCCGTCTGTCCATCGCCCGCTCCATTTTTCCCTCACTCGTGAACAAGGCCCCGAGATACTTTAACTCCTTTGCTTGAGGCAGCAACTCACTCCCACCCCAGAGGGAGCACTCCACTGTTTTCCGGCAGAGAACCATGGCCTCAGACTTGGAGGTGCTGACTCTCATCCCGACCGCTTCACACTCGGCTGCAAACCGCCCCAATGCATGCTGGAGGTCACGGTCTGATATAACCAACAGAACTACATCATCTGCAAACAGGGATGCAATTCTGAGGTCCCCAAACTGGACACACTCCTCACCTCGGCTACGCCTTGAGATTCCGTCCATGAAAATCACAAACACTGGGTGTATACCCCAGTGTTTGTGATTTTCATGGGTATATACGGGGAGCAGTGCAAATATCTGATGGTGGTACAAAAGTCAATGTGCAAATGTAAGATCTGCAGAGAATATACAGAATCTACAGTGCATATAAGAATATACGGAATCTACAGTGCATGCAAGTACAGTGCATCCGGAAAGTATTCACAGCACTTCACTTTTTCCACATTTTGTTATGTTACAGCCTTATTCCAAAATTGATTAAATTCATTTTTCCCTCAAAATTCTACACACACTACCCCCATAATGTCAATGTGAAACAAGGTTTTTTTTAAATGTGTGCACATTTATTAAAAATAAGAAACTAACAAATCACATGTACATGTATTGCTCATGTATTCACAGCCTTTGCCATGAAGCTCAAAATTGAGCTCTAGTGCATCCTGTTTCCACTGAGCAAGATGCATCCTGTTTCCACTCATGCTTGAGATGTTTCTGTAGTAAAGTCAATTGGACATGATTTGGAAAGGCACACACCTGTCTATATAAGGTCCCACAGTTGACAGTGCATGTCAGAGCACAAACCAAGTATGAAGTCAAAGGAATTGTCTGTAGACCTCTGAGACAGGATTGTCTCAAGGCACAAATCTGGGGAAGGGTACAGAAAAATGTCTGCTCCTTTGAAGGTCCCAATAAGCACAGTGGCCTCTATCATCTGTAAATGGAAGAAGTTCGGAAGCACCAGGACTCTTCCTAGAGCTGGCCGGCCGTCTAAACTGAGCAATCAGGGGAGAAGGGCCTTAGTCAGGGAGGTGACCAAGAACCTGATGGTCACTCTTTCAGAGCTCCAGCATTCCTCTGTGGAGAGAGGAGACCCTTCCAGAAGGACAACCATCTCTGCAGGAATCCACCAATCAGGCCTGTATGGTAGAGTGGTCAGACGGAAGCCATTCCTTAATAAAAGGCACATGGCAGCCCGCCTGGAGTTTGCCAAAATGCACTCTCTAACCATGAGAAACAAAATTCTCTGGTCTGATGAGACCAAAATTGAACTCTTGAATGCCAGGCATCATGTTTGGAGGAAACCAGGCACCGCTCATCACCAGGCCAATACCATCCCATATACCATACCATACAGTGAAGCATGGTGGTGGCAGCATCATGCTGTGGGGATGTTTTCCAGGGGCAGGAACTGGGAGACTAGTCAGGATAGTGGGAAAGATGAATGCAGCAATGTACAGAGACATCCTGGATGAAAACCTGCTCCAGAGCGCTCTTGACCTCAGACTGGGGCGATGGTTCATCTTTCAGCAGGACAACAACCCTAAGCACACAGCCAAGATATCAAAGGAGCGGCTTCAAGACAACTCTGTGAATGTTTCTGTGAGTCTCGCACCCTGGCAGCGGGGAGCGTTTGGAACGACAGAGGCTTGAGAAGCGCTTTTCGCCAGGGGCTAAACGAGCAGATTAAGGACGAGCTCGTCAGAGACAAGCCCGCCACCCTGGACGACCTGGTGGCCTTGGCCATCGATGTTGACGAGCGCATCCGGGAGCGCCGGAGAGAGAGAAAACGCCACCAGTCCAGCTCGCCTCATCTCCTGGTCCCCGTCCCAGGATTCCCCTCACCCAGAGCCAATCCCTCTTTGGCACGAGCTGACCAGCTCCCAAGCTCCCAGGGCTTGTGCCTCTACTGTGGAGTGAAGGGGCACCTCCACGACTCCTGTTCCCGTTTGCCAAACGATTAGGGTCACCCAAGAGAGGAGTCCAGGTGAGCCGTATTACTCACTCCCCACCAACCACCAACTCGGTCCGGTTCAACGTCACCCTCTCTTGGCTGGACCAAACCCTCACCATCAGGGCCATGATCGACTCGGGGGCAGACGAGAGTTTTATGGACGCCCAGTTGGCCCACTCAGCGGCTATCCCCCTTGTCGCACTGGAGTTCCCCCTCGCTGTCTCAGCACTAGACAGTCACAGCATGGGACCCCTTACCCACCGTTCGGGACCCCTCTCCATGACCGTCTCCGGGGACCACGTGGAGGAAGTCCGCTTTTATATCTTGAAGTCTCCCCAGGCCCCTCTCATCCTGGGGTGGCCATGGCTTGAGCTCCACATCCCCCATGTCAGTTACGGTGAGGGGCGCATACTCAGCTGGAGCACCGCCTGTTATGCGCGCTGTTTTCGTGCGGCCCCAACATCATCACCGACCCCGACCACCCCCGGTCCCTCCAGACCTTTCTTCGGTACCAGAGGTCTACCACGACCTGCGAGAGGCCTTCAGTAAGGACCCTGAGAAGGCCGCCATGGACGAGTACATCACAGAGTGCTTGGCGGAGGGGCTCATCCGACCCTCATTCCCCGGTGGCAGCAGGGTTTTTCTTCGTCAAGTAGAGGGGCGGGTCCCTCCGGCCGTGCATTGATTACCGCAAGCTCAACGCCATCACCATCCGGAACCCCTACCCTCTCCCCCTCATGAACTCCAACTTCGAGCCCCTCCTCGGTGCCACCGTGTTCACGAAATTGGACCTCCAGAACGCCTACCACCTGGTCCGGATTTGTGAGGGGGACGAGTGGAAAACGGCATTCCAGACCCCCCGCGGCCACTATGAATACCGGGTGATGCCTTTCAAAGTCAAAGTCAAAGTTCTTTTATTTGTCAAATGTGCTATATTGACATACAGCACAGATGAAATTACATGCCTCTCAGGCCCAGGTGAAATAGTGAATGAATAGACAATCTAAAACAGTGAAGACAAACTAAACCACGTGACAGTCTAAACCGATGAACAGTCTAAACCGATGAACAGTCTAACCAAATGAACAATCTGAACAATATAAACAACTGAACAATATAAACAACATAAACAATATGAACAATCAACAATATAAACAAGTAAGCTATTAAACAATATGAACAATACGAACAGATATACAATATGAACAGATATACAATATGAACAATATAAACAATATAAACAGAAGGACAATCTAAACAGTCAACAGTCAACCATAAACAATGACACAGTAAGTTTTTCAGTCAGAACAGAACAGTCCAAGCAAGTATGGTGAGGTAGGGCACGGTAAGGTGAGGTAGTTTCTTGTGCAAATTTGCAGGGCAGGGGAAGTGAAATGTGCAGTCAATGGGGGTAGGGAGTGGGGCAGGGGGGAGGTGTGGGCAGAGTCAGTATGTGTTGGGGG
>OMOU01017721.1:7408-19202 GCA_900312585.1 Malacocephalus occidentalis
TGAATGTGTGTGACCAGTACCTGCACTGGAGAGATGGCATCCAGGCTGCTGGTGCTGGGTGCTCTGCCTTTAGGCATCACTCCTGGCGGCGGCTGCCGGGCTTTGTTCATAACATTGCTACAGTTAGCCACCATGGTGAGGATCGTCTCAGACAGCTCCTGGGACACACTCCTTTGGGGGCGGGACAAAACAGTACAATGTTTAACACACGGTGCTTTACCTCTTCACAGTATGCTTTACGTTTGCTGTGAGAGCCCTCTAGGCACAAAGAGATCAATATGCATTTGGTTGACGTGGGTTTACTACCATCGAAAGGCATTGGTGGCCTCTGCTAATACGGAATAAATAATGAAGCAAATGTCAAAAGTACATGAGATCTTACCCAGCACAGGACTGTAGGCAGGCCAGCATGGTGGCCAACGTCTCAGGGGGCAGCTGAGCGCTCTTGGGCTGCTCCTTGTCTGGGGCCAAACCTCCCATGATGGACGGGCAGCGCCTCTTCAGGAATGTCACACACGCCTGAATGAAAGGCTCCTGGGCAGAAAGGAAGAAGAACCTCATGTACATTTGGACAAACTGAGGCTCTTTTATATATCGTAAGTCCCACTGGAACTAGTGATGGGTTTTTTTGTGTTAAACATCAACTTCCTATACTTTTTAAGCAGCCCGTCCCTACTGGAATCACGGACCAAACTAAACACCCCTTTTTCCTCGGCACACATCAACATGGTGCATCTCACGCCACTGCTGTAAAAAAAATAAAAAATGAAACTCCAGGTTGGCCTTCCCTCTGCAACAGGTAGTTGCAGAGAGGCGACTGTCTCGATCACTCAGACATCCAACATGGCAGCATGCTAAAAAAAAATATATATAGTTTTGCAGCTACAACTCCATCCTGGAGGGGGGAAGGGGGAAGGGGGGCACTGAAATGGATTCAACTAGAATTATGCTTTTGCAATTCATTTTCGGACTTACCCCATGCTCTCGTATTTTATCCGTCAGCCATTTGTCTAGTTTGAGGTATTCACGGCGAGAGGCAAGTGCAGCAAGATCAATAACAAAGGCAAATGGAGTAGCGTTCAGCAGCATCGACAGAGACTGGGGGAAGAAAGAGAGAACTTTGTAAAAACCCAGCATTGCTGTAGACTAGCCCTCTGTCTGGGGGAAAACCCACAGCTTTGCTTGGAGCGGCACCCCCAAGAAGGGTGTGACGGTTCTATGGAAAAACGTATGCCGTTTGTAATGTGTAACATTAGTCCCTATTGCTGGGTGGCAACTGGGAAATGTACATTTATTCCCCCAAAAAGTCTTTCAGCTGAACCCAAAACAGCCAGGATCAATATCCATTCCCATGGTGAAAAGTGAACTATTCCAACTCATTGATTGATGGGCTCCACAGGCATTCAAGCTAAACTCATTGAACTAAATACAAGCCTGATAAATCTAGCAGACATAAAAAAAAAAAAAAAAGCTTAATCTTGGTGTTAGTTGATTATGCGGTCCATTTGAACGCACCTTCAAATCCTGGGCCACATCGAGGATGCGAGAGAGCTTGGCCTGGTCGTAATGTTCGCCCCTCATGTACCACTCAGCCATTGAGTGCATGATGAGCTGGCGTATAGATGGAGACTGTCCCTAAAATAAATTAAATACAAGCACGTTCAGTATTGTGGACAGATCACAGGGCTGTGGCAAAGTTCATGTTGCAACGACACCAAAAGCTTTAGAGGAGACCACGTTTTAGAAGAACTGTAAAATGGATGCCACTGTACCTGTCCGTGCCAGGCATAGTGCAAGATGATGGCCGAGTTGGGGTGGTTGCCCAGGAAGATGGGCATGAGGGTGGAGATGAGCTCATGGCGAAGCGTGTGCCAGGAGGTGGAGATCTGCAGCAACGCCAGCACCAGCATGTCTGGACAGTGCTTGATGGGGAAGCTGAACAGCTGCTTCACCGGCTCATACTGGCCCACCTCCGACAGTCTGAGTAGGCTCTCCACCAGGTCCAGGCTCTTCCTGTAATCAGAAAAGGCACAGAAATGTTTGGGCGATCGGACAACAATAAGGCCAAATTAAATTACCACAGTTCAAATCTAATCAAGTTTAATAAAAGACAAAACAAAAAAAAAACATTGCATTTGTGTGAAGAGCTGGCAAAGTAACCCATACCAGGTGGCAATCTCTTTATTGTCGTCTTCTGGTGGAGCCTTGAGGATGTCGATGGCCACTGTGTGACATGGGTAGTCTGCAAAGCAAAACACCTCCGGACTCATCAGGGAATGCTGGATGAATGACAGCTGAAGACAAAAAAAAAAGAAAAGAAAAAGAGAATTAACTCAATCACAAAAGATAATCATTTCCCCGGGACAAAATAAATAAATAATGGCACCAACGACGCAAATCTGCCTAAAGGGAAGTGTTGGCGGGGTACCTGTCCCTCGGCATGCTTCCATGGTCTGTAGATGAGGTCAACGGGGAACAGCTCCATGGCCAGGCCCCGCACGATGCCACAGACTACAATCTTCAGGCCTTTACTGTCCCGGATCAGAAAGCCATGGTGGTCCAATTCGTACGTCACCTCCTTGAAGTTTAGATTGGGGTTCTGAAGCAAAAAGAGTAAAATCACATGCAACCATTTACACTTTCAAGCCACACCAGTACTTGACCTAAAAACAGAAATACAACGGAGTGTCGGTAAGACCAATGACGTAGAGATGAAGGGCATACCACTTCTTTGACGACATCGATGAAAACGTCTACGTTCCATGTGTGCGTCTGTGACCCATCACTCTTATCCTTCCCATCACTCCAAATGCTACTTCCTGGAGTAGAGATGGACTGGAAGACACAAACAAAAGTTACGTTGAGATGGCGTAGCATTTCCATACAACACGATGGCTATTCCAAATCCTTGAGACCCGACAATATGGACAGAGATCAAGAAACGGTTCTACCAAGGACACGGTTCCAACTTTCTCAAAACCGGAAAATCAATAAGGTTGGAGCTTATTGATACCGCCATCGAGACGAGCGGGTCCCCACGCCCCCAACCGAGAGGGAGAGAGCCATTCCCTGCCCAGGTGACCGAGTCCCGAGTGTCTAGCAGCGTATACCTGCCCTAAATTAGCCAGCTATGCATCACATTGTCTTGAATCGATATAGCATTAAAATTGTTTAGAAGTGTATCCCGCTAGCACTGCAGCAGTAGAAAATCTGATGACAATGTAATACAGACAAGACCGTGCATAGGTTAAACATATTTTCGATGCGTGTACATTGGTGGACAACTATTTCAGATATATATTTTTTTTAATGTTATTGCGAACATCCAAAACGAGTACAGCAGTACTCGTTGAGATGTGGAGCCATGCATGCTATGACATTGTTTTGACATTTGTTCTTCTTGACCCCTACACCCACAGCAGCGCTATACTGCCCCATGTGGACCGGGGGAAAAGGGCATTTATCTTTTTTAATAATAAAAACAACCAATCCAATATTCAAAAATCATGACCCCATCCCTACATCAATTGCAGCACTGTTTTATTATATTATGCACAGTAAAATACAGTCAAGCAATAAATGCAATACCAGTTCTTATAAGTTTGTCATTTTTGTCTTTCCATCGAATAATAGCGAAGTATTGACAGTGGTATTGATAAAGACCCAGATTGTTAAGCAGTCTCGAAAAGTGGCTTCAAACATTTGTCGCTCACCTGCAGCGGAATGCCATCAGCCAGGCCAGAGTGGGTGCGAGCCATCATGCCCAGGACCCTGGCTACCTGGCTGGCCGTCACCTCCCTCACCCCATACTGGAGGATTATGTTTCTGCACTCATCAACACTGCAGAGGATCAAGAGAGAGAGCATGACTATGTGACACAATGGCAATTAAAAAAAACAATAGTCCTCATCTTGGCTGATGTGATTGCAGTGTAAAACATAAATGTTAGTGTTCTTATAGATGAAATGAAAAGATGCTGTTAAATCCCGTTAAAATCGTAACCGCTGGTCATTTGTCCAAGAAACAAAAAAACAAAAACGACATTTCTCACAAAGGATTAGCTTTATGAGATTATCAATGGCATACCTTGCACAGAAGCCATAGCCAACCTCTTGCATGAAATCTGCAAGAGAACTTTCCATCATGGTCTTGGCTAACTCTCCAGAGTCTGGCAGGATCCTATCCATCAGAATGTCCCGTTTTTCAGGGTAAAGCAGTGGTGCAAGCACCACAGGACAGCGCTCCTGGGGGAAGTCTGAAACAAGGCACAACATCCATGACAATGCATACAGAAATAAGGACATTCCCAGCATCGGATTATGTGGCACTTTGTGGCACATTATATGACTCCATACATCAGACAACTGCCAGCATGAGAAAATCACCTCCATTACCTCTGCACAGAGTCTTGAGAAAGGCCTCAATTTGCTCTTGCCCCACACCACTGGCTCCCTTCTGGCCGAACAGCAGATGGGAGAGGAGTAGGTGCAGGACCTCTATGGCAATGTCCTGGAAGCCACCTTCCTGACTGCCTCCAAGGTCTGCGTCCACGTATGACCGCAGAAGGTCTGGGAGCTTCTGCTTGACGAAGACTGCAGCTAAAACATTTCATTGCAGCGGTTAGTCAAGATGAAACAGATATTTCTGTGGCCCTCTTCAAACTGTTGTTGAACAAGCAGAGTCCAGGACAAAGCGTGATGTACTCATCGCCATTTTTATCTGCTTACCAAAACCTCGAAGGTCTGTGTTGCAAGAGTTCAACAAGGCAAGGCCAAATATCACCTAAGGACATAGATTTGTAAATGTTCATAATGGTACAAACAAGACAGAGCCAAGGATGTAGTAGGGGGTGGGGGGTGATCAACCAGATTTTGGTCTTAAACTCCATTTTAGTACATGACTCTCCCCATGGAGTGGCAAAAGGATAAAATGTAGTTTGCCAAGACCAAGATAGCATCCAATTTGGTGGCCACCTTGAGTCATTGATATACTAAGGCAACAGTGGGCCCACTTACCTCTTGGACCTTGCTAAGCTTCAGAACTTTACTCAGCTGAGTAAATAAATGAGTCGACGGCTTCAAACTCTGAAATGCATTTAAAAAAGGCAGATTAATTTGTTGTCTCATACAGTTATTTAGCTGTGCAACAAGAGACAAAGCAGGAGGAAAATGCAGTTTGGTCATCACATAGCAGTCAGCGCTACAAGCCAATGTTTACTTGCATTGTAGTATGGGAATATAGGTAGATGTTGATAACATGACCGTATAGCGGTGTGATGCAATACCAGCTTTGCGTACCAACTTTCTCCATAGATAGCAAACTCTGAGTTACCGAACAGGGAAACCACTTCAAAGACAAACGTCTCTAAAACACGGATGTACAACACAAGGCTCCACAAGGCACCCGTCCCTATCATCTACGAAATGCCACTCTTGACACCATTTTACACCTTGATTAAACAGTGAACCTCATTAGAATATAATAGTCTAAATACATACATCAGTGAATGGACAGAGCATAAGCTCATCTTCACTTTAGGGTATATTGAATACATCCGTCTTCTCACCACCGTGACTCCTCATGGAAAATGCTGCATATTTGCATACTAACTGATAAAAACTGGTAAATGGTTGATGCAATTTTGTCAGATTGCCTTCTGTGCATTTCGCTTGTTGTGGGGTTTATGAGGCATGTGCCTGATGCAAAGGGAACTTCAGTCCTCTTGGGAGGCCTAAAAAGAAGTCCCTGCCTTGCAGCCATATTTTCATTGACGCGAAACAAACACACATTGCATGCTGTGCCAGGGAGGCTGTTGTGAACTTGGATGGTAGATGCTGGACAGCATTTACCAAGAGTTTTTCAAAGCACGGTTTTAAGCTGAATACTAATAGCTGGGAATTCTACCACGGTTTAACGTGAAATATGTAGAGACATTAAAATACAAACCACGGAAAACGTATCAACTCATCCTCATCGGGCCTTAACATTTTGCCCTTGGCCTTTACATTCCTCACAAATTTGACTGCTTTTCCACTGATGAGATGCCTTTTAACTTCACAATAAGATATGACGGCTGCACTTGCATCTTCAATATCAATGGCCAAGCTATAGGCCTAGTCAATCACTAAAACCACTACGGCTTACCTTCTGGTAATGCAGGGGATTGTCAATGGCGTAGCACAGAGAAGAAATGAAGTTTGGCTTTGAGATCAGCGACACACACTCCTGGATCAGAAACTGTGTCTTTGGTAGGTAGAAAAGTCCAAATAAAAGCAATTTAATCCAAGTCCAAAGGATGCAATCATACAAAACTTGTGTCAATATTGAATTTTGCCCCAGTACAAATGTAACATCAGGTACAACTCACATTACATGCTGCAGGTAACATATACACCATTGTCTCTATATATTATACATGTATACAGAGAGATTTTGCTCCGGTAATTTAAATACCTGATGGAAGTCCTTTCCGCTGCTTTTACCATCGCCACTGAAATCCACATGAGAGAAGAGACAGCGAAGTAGATGCCTGTCTGCCTCGGGACCGTGACAATTCACAATCTGGCATATTTAGAAAAACAAAAGTTATTGGAGACAAAGTTTTAACAGAAACACAGACCGATTGGATGGTGCCCAACTATCCCCGAGTGTACTGCCAGGAGTATTGTCAATACTCACATGTTGTATTTCCTGCTGGCTGGCTCTGTAAATTTTTTTCGTTAAATTGTCCACCAGGTAGCTGATTTGAGACAAAGCCAGCGAGAGCGAGTCAAGATTCATTGCTGTTTGGGGCGGAAGCAGGCGGCCGAGCCCGGCGCAAAATCACCATTATTCCCCTTTTGTCACTTCAGTGATAGGTTACTTCTGCTCCCCCCCTCCCCAGAAAAAAAGTTGTTAAATATTGTCTTGCAAATGATGTTAGTCCGTGGCTCCTTGTTCTACGTAGAGTCCCTCAGTTTGCAGTCAAGTTCAGCGTCTGAAACAGGAAAATCATGAGGTAATTAGAAACATTTCACTTCAAGCGATGCTGAGAATTGATCCAATAAAAAGAAATACAAAAAAACACACGATATCGCAAACTAGGCAACAACAAAAACACTGTGCACAGGCTTTGGGGCCCACTACATCCACGGACCAAGACGTGTGGCAGAAGACGACTTCTTTGCGTGGTCCCCAGGCAAAACAAAACGCAAAATGCTCCTTTAGGCGTCTTATGAAATACGTATGTTGAGTCTCGTCAATGGTCCATCAACAAATTGCAAACGTGTCTTTGCAGGGGCTGCTGGTGTCAATGATCGCTATGGCCACGCTAAACCGCAACCCTAGGAGCAAGACATCACGCTAACCCCCTCCAGCCCAGTTACACTAGAATTAACGGTTACGGACGAATTCAACAGAATTTACCAACCAATACTCGAGATCATCGGGTTGCTTCAACTCCGACACTGTACTTAATGTGAATAAACAAGTTCCCTTCATAGCAAGTGACCTTAGTTCAAGACACCAACGGAAACAAAGAACTAGATCGGAGGGTTTGTGGCGTTACCGTGAACCCGCAGCACATTGCGGAGCGTCAAGATATCTCAATCCAGGGCTTTACTGCCTACATTTGATGCGCACTCATTTCAAATGGAAGTCACATTCGACCTGAATAACACCGTGTGTGTGTTTTTTTAATTTACAACCATCTTAATTCTCCATCCAACTTTGTCACATAAAGGTTACCCACACGGACACACACACACACACACATTTGACCACGGAAAACAAAGACCGATGTAACAATTAACTTTGTTTCACGCATGGTCGTAGAACATGGTAAATGTTAAGAATCTAGCCAAATACATGCTAGAATTAAAACAAACGAAATAGCACCACCAACACTCATGGAAGCTAACGTAGCATTGTGGCATCCACTAATATATCGGGGTGGACTTCACCAAGACGTTCCAAAACATCCAATTGCACTTTTATTGTATTGCTTGAACGAACCAGATGTGCATCTAAACAACAATGTAGACGATGAGCCCGTCGGGCCCGTTCCCCGTCGCCCCGACCGCGGTATACGCAAGAGGCCGCGGGGCTGGAGGGCCGCGAGTATCGCCTTGCCAGCAGAGCTAACGACAGCTAGCTCCGTGGGCTCCTCCGTGCCGCTGGTGACTAACACAGTGGGCTCCCATTAGCACACGCCGAGGCTACGGGCTAGCGCTGGGCGATTTGTACCCGTGCTGCGTCACTCACCATTCTTTCAAGAAAAATGAATTAGATTTTCATCCGTCTTTACGTTTCGTCCGCCGAACTTCGTCGAAATACGAGTGGAACTCCCCGCGTCCTATTCAGTAAGATTTTTTAAAAATAAAATGGCGACTGTCACTGCCATAGCGCGTTCACGGCGAATGTACGAGCATTTTGCTCGTGCTCGTGACAAAAATAAAAGTTGAACCGCGTGCATGTCTGTGGCTGAACTGAACACAACACTCTGAGGGTGACGACAACGGGCAGGAGACGAACAGGTGAAACCATTTTAACCAATCATTGCCATTTTATATACGATGGACATTGACAAAGAAATGCACAATAGCTTACCATTACCCTTAAACACCGCCGCCAGCAACAATAACAAGTCTAATCTGCCTTATATGGGGCGTCGGACTGGGGGGGAAAGTGGAACTGACTACCCAGGGCCCAAAGTGGAGGGGGCCCACGAAAAGCGTGAAATTACAAGTTTGTTTTAATTTGGATTTTCTTTTCATATACGTAATTAGGGATATAACCACATAATATTGGCTACATCAATTGCTTGACAGACTGAAATTCGTATAAAAAAGAATATAACAAAATACTGGAGGGCCCCTGTGACCCCCTTACGAAATGGGCAACATTGTTTAGTCCGCCCCCTGCAGTCTCACTGAGACAGAGTGGCGAGTCCTCACGGGAAAAAAGAAATTAGGGTGCCAGAAAGAAAGGAAAGGGGAAGAAGGTAGAATGACGGGAAACGACTGCTGACAAAGTTCTTTCAAAAGAAAGTTGAGCACATACAAACAGCAGCACAAACAAACCGTTTCGGTTTAAGCTAGCTAATATCAGCAGTTTAGATTGACGGCAATCAGCCAGGAATCTAGTGTAGAGCAGATTTCTATGTATAACATAAATGAACAGTATGCATTCGCATCAGAGCTAGCAACAATGTCATATCTATCAATGCATTTGACATTGAGGTGTCACGGTCACCAGCTTAAATTTTTTCTCCTTTTCAAATGTGTTAGTCACTGGTGCATTCTGGTCAGATTTAATAATTTTCTTCATAAAAACAGTACTGACACAAGTGAAGTCTTATGATGAAGAAAATAATCTTCTCTTAAGCATGATACTCCAAGCAAAACTCATTTAACCATAGAGTAAAAGTATCACACCTGAATGTATGGGAATGATGGTCCAAATGATGTTAAAATGCAGAGGCCCTATATGGTTTCTTTTCACAGGGCCTAAAATCCTTAAACACGTGTTAGTATAACATGTTACAAACACTTTGTTAGTATAGTTAGTATGTTGTAAACACCATGCTGTGAACGCCATGCGATTACAATATGTTGTCAATGGCATGTTAACGTAACATGTCATAAGCGCGTGTTAGTGTAACATGTTGTAAACATCCTGTTCACCGCTGTCTTCCCTCTGAAGGTGACGGGAAGGCGGAGGTTGATTCTGCCGCTCAGATCAAGCCCCAGCCTCCTCGGTCTGCTTGATGAAAGGGCTGATGTCTATACCCCAGTTCACTCGTTGTCGTCATCTAGTGGCAGCCAAAAACATGACCTTATGTCTTGACCTGCCACATCACATGACCACTAAAGGCCGCACACACACACACACACACACACACACACACACGCACATACTATCCTTCCACACACACTCCCCTGACAACTACAGTGAGTTTGTATCCATCAATAGCAACTTAAATCTCTCTCTCTCTCAGGTGGGACTACCTTTATCTGCTCAGCAGCCACGACATTACCATGCCACTGCTCAACACCTGCCACTGACCCTCCTCACCGCTACTGACCCACGCCACCATCATCATGATCAAATAATAAATCCTCTTATTGAACACTAAATATGTGAAGTTATCCATGCACCACACAAACAATAATCCAGCTAGCTGCACTGTCACATTTATTCGGTAATATTGTGGTAAACACTTCATGATCCATCATGTTCATTTCATACACAAGGAGTTTGTCATACCTCAGACAATCATTACCGACATGTCAATCAAAAATCAAAACATGGGCCTGGAAAGAGGGTTGCTATAGGCTACATGGCAACCACAAGCACCACCCATAAACAAAACATCACACTGACATGCGTGCACACTGTCAACTCAGTGGAGTGGAGGGTGTGGGAGAGTGTGGCTGTGTTTGAATCAGCGGTATCTTGGAGTTAGGAATCAGCATTGGGAATCTATGAAACAAAAGGCTATCGTAGGCTATCGTTCTCTATCATCGTTCGTGCCCAGGGTCTTAATTGTCCTTCAATGGAAGACAGATTTAATAGCCAATGCGCAAGACATCAGTATATTTTATAATTGCAGGTGTTACATCCATCAGCCTGGTGGTGGCAGTGACGAGGTTTGAGGGATAGCAGCAGCATTATTACCCTAATGGACCTAATGAGCATAAAGTGGTCGAGAACTCCTCCTTCTCGCTCTCTCTCTGGACATTAGATGCAAGCACACCCTACTTGCAGATCCGCTTTCCCCTTCCCCAGACATTCATGTATATATTTAGTTCTTGCAATAAATACAACTTTCTTTGGAACCAATCTCTGTTCGCCTCGTTTTATGTTGTGACAAGAGCCGGTCATAACACAGGACAAAAGCAATATTACATTAATATCACTGTTTTGGTCATAAATTAATAATACAATGATCAGAAATTATAGGAAAATGGGAGAAAGTGGAGGAGTAACAACATGTCAAACAAAGTAGAGTAAGCCATAAAGTGGTGATTGTTTTTTGAATTAATGATGTTATGAATTAATTCATTAATTCATAATTAATGATGCATCTTAATTAATGAGAGATTGTGTAATGAGGATGTGGAGTGTGTGTGACTGGTTTAAGCAGCCTCACCTGGCCCAAATCTGGGGTTGGGTGGCACCCAACCTACATGTCAGCACACTGATATATCATGCATTGTAACACCTGCCTCCTTAATAAACTGTCATAAACCGGTTTACCATCAACTGCTTCTCCATCCATCCATTCTCCTCCGCTTATCCGGGGCCGGGTCGCGGAGGCAGCAGGCTAAGCAGGGCTCTCCAGGTGTCCTTCTCCCCAGCAACGCTTTCTAGCTCCCCCTGGGGGATCCCGAGGCGTTCCCAGGCCAGATGGGATATATAATCCCTCCAGCGGGTTCTGGGTCTGCCCCGGGGTCTCCTCCCAGTCGGACGTGCCCGGAACACCTCTAAAGGGAGGCGCCCGGGGGGCATCCTGGTCAGATGCCCGAACCACCTCAGCTGACTCCTTTCGATGCGAAGGAGCAGCGGCTCTACTCCAAGCTCCCTCCGGATGTCTGAGCTCCTCACCTTATCTCTAAGGCTGAGCCCAGCCACCCTCCGGAGGAATCTCATTTCGACTGCTTGTATCTGCAATCTCGTTCTTTCGGTCACTACCCATAGCTCATGACCATAGGTGAGGGTAGGCACGTAGATGGACCGGTAAATCGAGAGCTTCGCCTTCCGGCTCAGCTCCTTCTTCACCACGACGGACCGGTACAGTGCCTGCATTACTGCA
>OMOU01017985.1:4477-18989 GCA_900312585.1 Malacocephalus occidentalis
GGCTCTTCATTGTGTTATGGCTCTTCCTTTGGCTGAGAGAACAGTGGCTATTTTACTCTTATAAGCAAACCGAGTCACAAATGGTGAACAGTTGCCGATGTGAAATATATCACAGGATTGCCGTTTTGTTTAATATTGAATTGTGTCAGGGTTGTTTTAATTGGGAAAATTGTAAGGACAGGATTCATGAGTTGTATTTCTAGAAAAATGAATGTCCCTTGTCTGGACAAAAACTAGTTGATAGAGTTGAAGATCGTTGTGGAACATACTGTATTTATATTGTATATACATATGTATACATATTGGCCTTTTGGATTGGATATGAATGGATTGAATTAATAAATAGAATCTGCTTGCGTGGTATGCTTTATCCAAAGACAATATAAAAAGTATTTGTTTCGTAAGAGTAGATCTACATTTTACATCGCATGACAGGAACCTACATAGGGCCGGCAGCCCCTCCCTCGGCAGTGCTTATGTCATCATCCCTTTATTGTCCTTCCTCCAACAGGTGTACAAAAGCCTCCCAAACATCTGCTGTGCTCCATTTGACCATCACCACTGACCACTGAAAGGATCTCCCATACCCAGGAGACCCAGAGAGACTCAGAGACACCCAGAGACCCAGAGACATACAGAGAGAACCAGAGACAGCCATACAGATCCAGAGACACCCAGAAACACCAAGATACACCAGGAGAGACCCAGAGCCACCCAGAGGACCGCAGCAGAGTCATGAAGTGCCTGAGCAACCGGGCAGAGAGCCACCTCAGTGGGCAGGTGGAGTGTGAGTTGGAGCGTGTGGGAAACGGGGCCTGGGTGAACCAGGGCTTCTGTGGCACCCCTCCGCCCCTGCCGAGGGTGGTCAGCACCATATACAACCCGCAGCCTGTTTTCCCGCACCAGGGCTCAGTGGACAGCGTGTGCATGCCGGACCCGGGCCCTCCACACTCGTTCAAGGAACAGCCCGACTCCCTTGATGGGAAGCCAGTGAAGAAGAGTAGGGGCTGTTGTTCTTTTGTCAAAGGTAGGCTGCCTCTGTGAAATATTTCAAAATACAATCAAATGTGAAATTAACCTACATGAGCGGCATACCGAAACTTAAAACTTTGAACATGTACCAAAAATGTACCAAAAACTTTTTAGTCTAACATACACAAGCTGAGGAAAATGCGAGGATGTTTCTTTATAACCATGGCTATAACTATTCCTTATCCAAAGAACCCATTTGATAAAGTAATGGGTATACAAGTACATGCTTCACCACTGAGCCACCAATCATGATGAACTACATTTTCTCTGCAGGGCTGTGGGGCACAACTCTGACTGAAGACACCACCAACAACAGAGAGCAGTTCATGCGGACCACACTACGGGAGCTACTGGTCTATCTGGTGTTCCTGATCGACATATGCCTGTGTGAGTGCACCGTGAATAACACACATCAGCAAGTATTGAAGGGTTTTCAGAATCCAAATTAGGAGTGACATTTTATGGGATTCTCAAAGACCAGCGGGGTTTTTCGAGAGAAGTATAAAGTGAGCGAAGGCCGCATCACACTTGTGTATTTTCTGTTCAGATGATCGTCACAGTGATACAGCGTCATCTGAGCAGGTTGTTACTGTGGTACACCAGTTTACCATGTTGATTTATCATTGGCTGCTTCAGGCTGTCCACTATAAATGTCCTCCCCATGTCATTCAGCCTGAAGCCATTGTCCGGCTGAACAGCAGCTCTGAAAGGACCACAGGGGGGCCTGCTCGTTTGCTCTCCACTGATAAGAGCTTTGGCGTCAGCCATTGATGCTTTGTACTGCTTGGATTGACGTTGTTTGATGAAGCTCTTTGCGTCCGGCCCAATACGTGCACTCTTCAAACAAACGGATGCCTCTAATCTCGCCCCATTTGACTGCTATGGCAGAAAGCGGACAACATAACAAGCCTTGAATGGGGGCTTGCGTGAGTGTGTATGCTCCCGACTTAGTCTTATCTCGGTGCCTTTGAATGAGGCAACATTTTAAAGATGAGCCTGAGCAAAGCCTGATATGGAGCCCCGATTGTACATAACAATGTGAATATCTTGTCTTTCAGTGACATATGGAATGACGAGCTCAAGCACCTACTATTACACCAAAGCCATGACGGACCTGTTTGTAAACACAGGCGGCGACGGCGGTGTTGCGTTTCAGTCTATAGACAGTATGGCCGACTTTTGGATTGTGAGTTTCCTCCAGCTTTTGCTGTCAGACACAATGAAAGATGAAATCAGAAATCCCACGAGTTGTTTGTGAAATCAATACATACACTGGAATCCATTAAGTTGCCATTTTGGGAATTCCATACATACAAATGTAAACTATTCCAAACCACCTCCTTCTATTTTTGGACAGTATGCCAAGGGCCCCTTGCTGGACGGCCTCTACTGGACTAAGTGGTACAACAACCAGCCCCTGGCCAGTGGAGAGCGGTCCTTCATTTACTATGAGAACATGCTGCTGGGAGTCCCACGCATGCGGCAGATCAAGATCAAGAACAACTCCTGCAAGGTCCACAGTGACTTCCAAGATGAGATCGCGGGATGCTTCGACGTCTACAACGAGATCAAAGAGGATGACGTGAACTTTGGAGACATCAACGGCACGGCGTGAGCTCACCGTTGTCTTCCTGTCGTTTTTTTTCCAAGCGCATTGTTCAAGCAATAGTCTGTGTGCTGTGCTGCAAGATTCTACTTTCACTTAGATTTCACCAATTTACTTTCTGTGATTGATTTTTTTTGTTCTGCCTCATCAGATGGATGTACCACACAGAGAAAGAGATCAAGGGTTCTGCACACTGGGGGTTGCTGACCACATACAGCGGCGCAGGCTACTACCAGGACCTGAATACCACCAAGGAGGAGAGCGCTGCCATGTTGAGCGAGCTGATGGCCAACCTGTGGTTGGACCGGGGAACCAGAGCAGTCTTCATTGACTTTTCCGCCTATAATGCCAACATCAACATGTTCTGCGTCATCAGGTCAACGAGCAAAAAAACAATCGTGACCATTTCATGTTCTCTTGCAACCGAGCCATCTTCAATCATGAATTCATTTTTGCATTGCAGGTTGCTGGTTGAATTCCCAGCTTCTGGTGGCGCGATTCCTTCCTACCAGATCAGGACAGTGAAACTGATCCGCTACATCAACTACTGGGATTACTTCATCCTTGGCTGCGAGTGTGTCTTCTGCTTGTTCATCCTCTATTATATTGTAGAAGAGATTCTTGAGCTGCGCATACACAAGTTATCTTACTTCAAAAGCATCTGGAACATATTGGACATTGTTATAATACTGGTGAGGCAGATTTGTGGAGAGTATTTGCCATAAATGACACATATTTGAGAACAACCTGTTTAAACCCCTTGACTACAGTGGCACAATTACTCATCCCTTTTTCATTTTTACTTCACAGCTCGCCATCATTGCAGTTGTTTTCAACGCTTTCCGAACCATTAAAGTAGACGAACTGCTTGGCAAACTTTTGGAGCAACCAGACATCTACGCAGATTTTGAATTCCTGGCGTTCTGGCAAACACAATACAATAATATGAACGCGGTGAACTTGTTCTTCGCTTGGATTAAGGTATGGAATGACTGCCAGACCATTGTGTCCATATCCATGTAAAATAATGTATTAATAGGGCTCTATTATACCATCAGGTGTGAGCGTGATGAACCATTACAATTCTGATAAGTGGGAGTGTCTGCCTAGCTAGATGTATGCTGAGGAACAGCCCGACTCAGTTTACCAGTTTACCAGTTGGTACAGTCCACTTGGTAGACTGGTAGTCTGATCTCGTCAACATATAGTACATCTAGGTGGACACTCCCACTTATCAGAATGACACTTTTAGTCACATGACGATTTTGAAACAGCTTGTAATGTAATGGCTAATCACGCTCGCACCTGGTGGTGTAATAGGGCCCCTTTAATGTTCTGGTCTTACCTACAGATTTTTAAATACATCAGTTTCAACAAGACCATGACTCAACTTTCCTCCACGCTGGGTCGATGTGCAAAAGACATCCTTGGATTCGCGGTCATGTTCTTCATTGTGTTCTTTGCTTATGCTCAACTTGGCTACCTGCTCTTTGGAACGGAGGTGGACTCCTTCAGCACCTTTGTCAAGTGCATGTAAGAATCTTAAGAAGGCCTGAGTGTTTGAGTTTAGGGTGGATAAATAAGCAATATTTAATAAGCTATTGTTTCCAATCTCTTTTGTCTCTCTTTAGGTTTACACAGCTCAGAATTATTCTCGGTGACTTTGATTACAACGCCATCGAACGCGCCAACAGGGTCCTCGGGCCCATCTACTTTTTCACCTATGTGTTCTTTGTCTTTTTCGTTCTGCTTGTAAGTAATCCCAGACACTCCTCCAAACAGGACAATAACCCCCAGAGCTGGTGCCCACAAATTAATTCTGCCCATTTGGTTCCTAGAATATGTTTTTGGCCATCATCAACGACACATATTCTGAGGTGAAGGAGGAGCTCTCATCACAGAAAGATGACCTACAGATTACTGACATCATCAAGCAGGTAATGCCATCGTCGCCACCTTGCATGAAGTGCACCACGCTCTATACATTTACCTACAATACTGCAAGTCTAAATGTCCTCTCTTTGTAATGCAGAGCTATATGAAAACATTCATGAAGCTGAAGCTAAAAAAAGAGAAAATATCAGATGTTCACAAAGCACTGCGATCTAAATCGGGGGAGATTGAATTCAAGGACTTCAGAGAAACCCTGAAGGAGTAAGTAATGGAAAACAAAAGAACATTTGAAAGGGGCTGCTACAATAATATTATAAAAACCTTACCTTGCTCCTACTTCTGTCAGGATGGGACATGCCGACCATGAGATCTCTGCAGCCTTCTCTCGGTTTGACTATGATGGCAACCAAGTTCTCGACCAAGAAGAGCAAGACAGGATGAAGGCAGAACTGGAGGAAAAGAGGGTTTGTGACTAACTTTCCACTTCTATATCTCACAGGATACGTGTATACTATCGGATGGTAGTTTCTAGCCTCATCTCTCTTTTCCCAGGATGCTCTCAGTGCTGAACTCAACAAACTTGGGATAGACTATGACAAAGGTTTAGAGAATGAGAAGTCTCTTACGACGCCGCAGAAGGAAACGTCCAATCAAACCAGGGCAGAGCATGGGGAGTTTCAGAGGTGAGATTACCATTTGTGAGACTACCAGTACCATTGTACTTGCATTTAATGATACAGGACTTAGAAAGGCACAAGAATGCATCACGTAAATATAACCAAACTCACGATGAATGTCAATCTTGGTTGACCTTAATGTACTAGGAACAGTGCAAACCAAGCTAACAGTGACACATCTTCCTTTGGATAAAAGGTTGTCCAGACAGGTTGTTCAACTGGAAAGCTCTGTTGCAGCCATTGTGTCACAGATGGAAATGATTATGAAGAAGCTGGGCCTTAAGGAAACAGTAAGGAAACCACTGTGATGTATTCAATGTTATTATTATTTAAGTGTAGTTCTGCATTCATAACTTAACTTATTATTTGCCTTTATCCAGAACAATGAATATCTCTCAGGCAGATAGAGGGATTTAAAACGAGGCATCCTGGAGACCAGGCCCTTCGGACACTTAATGCTCCATCCATGCAGAAATGATATGTTTCCCATATGTAACGTCAGTAGAACGTATATGATTCTCAAATGTTACCTCACAGTAGTGCAGTGTTGTTTCACTCATAATAATGGGTGAGCAACAGTGCTTTGCTACGTCTCAATGGTGTTTGGTGTACCACTTTGCATTCACTTCAGCAAGCATCTCATAGCACGAACATACTTATCAAAAGAAAATTCAGTACATTATTTTGAGAACCATATTCAATTGCATAATTCAATCTTCGTCTATAAATATTTTCAATAGTCTATCACCTGTCACCTAAATGACAAGCAAGCGTTATGTGCATAGAGGTAGCCCTGCTTGATATGACATAACGGAAGGCTATAGGTTACAGCAGTGTGGTAGATATAACTTGCGCTAAAACAATATTATTATGTGGTTAGCTTGGATTGCTATTGCTATCGTAATAATCTTCAATTTGATGTTTGTTTATTTATTTAACTATTTCAACAATAGTACAAAGATTAAATACATGTATACTAGATGGGTTAGCTCAAATGTATATCGACTAAATTAATGTAATCGATGTTAATGCTAAATTTGCCTTTGTTAATTCACTGTGACAGGTTTTATTTTTTTTTAGATATTATACGTAAATTCATAGTGCTGGTATTTAAAAATGATATATAAGGCATTAAATAGAATCAATGTTAATGAACAATGTTTTGAAACTTCCTTTATTTTGGATGGTTTATTTGTCTTTTGTTTGAATGAAATGTTGCAAGTTATCCAGGACTGCAGTCCAAATCAGCTTTTGAATTTCAACTCTCACAAATAAACTTGCTATTACATTCAATATTTTAAGCAACATATATATTACATGTCAAAACATGCAATTCAAACATAAACATTGCCCATTTCCTTCTACTCTCTGAAAATGGCACAAAAATTACAATGGGAAACCTTTTATTTGAAATGACCCTGAAAATGCAAAGAAGCCTAATTATTACAATTTGCAGACAAAACCGTCATGGAATATCCATAAATTATATTGCTAAAATTCTATGAATGGAAATTAGATTACCTACAGTATGTACATAATCATCCATTTCTTTAAAGGGTATATATTTACAAATCCACATGACCATGTTCTGTTGTTTTGTTTTGTTTTTTTAAACACAAAAAGAGCTACTTTTATAAGACTGTACATAATGGCACAAAAATCCAAATGACAGAACATTTACAAAAAGGACAACAAATGGTTATACCATTCACCAGCACTCTCATAAATGCTTTTGTGTCAAATGTGTGGTAATTAATGCTTTTTGGACATTTTAACAGCTGAACAATGGTTGAATGAGAATTCAGTTTAAATGAATGATGAAATGAGGTTGAATCATCAAAGACATGAATTCAACTAATACCATAATGAAAATGTGGATTTTTGCTCTGGAGAGCTATCCATGGAAAACACAATAGATATGAACAATTTTTTTTTCCTTTATATTGACCCAGGGGATAAATCATCATCTGATGCTAGTTTCACCAAAAACGTATTGTGTGTGTATAAAAAAGAACAGTTTTAAAAGAGGGAACCTTTACAATTTTCTGTGAAGTGAATCAATGTAACATGAGCAAAAACAATTTTAGATCCAAGGATGAACAAGGAGACCAGTCTCAAAATCAGCTCAACTCGTGTATCTGTACAAAAGATTTTTGGTTTGGGAGAAGAAAAAAAATGGAAATTATGGGACTTTAAGCTATTTACATAGTATTTATACAATCCACATATTCTGGTCTGACCCATGAGTTTGAAGCAAAAACGTACATTTTATAAACATAAAAGTACTCCTTGAATGGGAACATGCTGTCATCTATGCATGTGTATTGTTTTTATGAACTGAAACCATGGCTGTTTTAAAGTAAATTCATCCGATACGTTACCGATAAGCGATTGTCAAAGCCCAAATGTGCACCTCTAAAAATGTCTTGTTGTTGTAGACACGTGTTGACAAGGGATGTTAACAAAAAGTGGTAATCATTAAATGTATGGGGAAATAATTACATAAAGTAAACATTAAATGGATGTGGCTTTTTTTTTGTTTTGTTACAGCAGTACCATATATGTATGTGGGTTGATGTTTTATTCTAAAGCAAATAAACTCCTGTCTGTTACATTATAATTGCCTTTTACAGTAACAACAATTATCATTTTAAAGCCTTTGTGAACATGGCTCCTTAAACATCCTTCCCATAGCACCTGTGTCAAGAGTTTCCCCACCAGTGCATTGTGGACGGTGTGGTGGAGATGAGGTCCAGCTCACTGCGTCTGGTAGCCAGCCATGCTGAAGTTGGCCAGGTTGGCCAAGTCGACGGGGCCTGGCTGTGCCTGTGATGGGGGGGATCCGAAACCGCCCACCCAGGCTGGTGACAGGGATTGCCTAAAACAGCAGGGAGAGGCAGGGGAAAATTACTTTAGTATTTGAAAAATGGTGATGTGGGGGGTGCGGGTTGCCCTGACAAGGGTCATGGGCATGCAAATGATTATTTCTGGGATTCGTCCTTGCTGCTTGCTCTCAGAATGACAACAAGTCAAACAATCGACAAACAATCGAAGGCTGACATTGTCATATTTATATAGTTAGACTTTCCACATAATTGCTTGATGAGCTTCATCTTTCAACCACATATACACATATACACAGTGTGTGTGTGTCATGGCTGGCTGGCATAATTGGCCTCACATGGCCCGGTTAGAGTCTGGGGGGGTGGGGCTGCAAGCCTGTGGGGCATTGGCTCATCAGTGCACCACCGGTTAAGTCAGCCACCAGCACATAGTCTGTGCAATGGTTGACACAAAGTCATTTAATAAGTAAGATGGGCTTACTCCACTCCAAAGCCTTGCTGGTTCCACGTCTGGCCGTACATGCCATAGGAGGGAACCTGCCACCCGTTGGAAGTGTACTGTCCATACTGCTGCTGCTGCTGCTGCTGTGGTTGCTGTTGCTGCTGCTGCTGCTGCTGCTGCTGCTGCTGGGGAGTCCCGTACACCTGGTTCCACTGCCCCCACTGACCGTACTCCATCTGGGAGAGACACAGAGTGGAGGTCGGGCATTCGTCACCTTGCGAGGCAGCTGGATGCACATTGGATCACAATCACGTGAGAATCCATCTTGCCAGGCCTCAGGTTCTCCACTTGTGGCAAACCTACAGTGGTTGGGAGCAATCTGTGTCCTATGAGGAACTACTGGCTGCTACGGGTGATTGACAGGTGGTTCATCCAATCCCTTTTCCAAACAGTTACAAAGGACGTCTTCCTCAGGGGTCATAACAAATCAGGAAAGGGGATTCACTGACTTCAATAAAGTTATCTTAACCTATGACTCTTAACACTTTTTGTCTGCATTTACTAAGAAGCAGTCCTTCAAACTAGCATGTTATCTACCTGTTGTGGATTTTTGGCCATATCTGGAGATTCCTTGCCCCAGTAGCATTTCACGAGATGCCCCTCGATGGCGGTACAGTTCACAGACACAATGGCATGGGCGGCGCTTTCATGAGAGGAGAACCTTTGAAGACAAAAGGTAATGCTGTTTACTTTCAGTTTCACTTTCGGTCTATGCATTTCTGGCCGTCTGAGGTCCGGGTGTATAATGAAACCGTGTACATGAATGATGCCAATGAAATAGAGCTCAGCTATGGCGGTGCAATTGATTGTTGACAATTGTCAATATTGTGCTGACATCTAGAGGTTATTTTGTGCATTGGAGGTTGCCTCTGCAAACTGTACCTAATGAAAGAATATCCTTTCTCCGGGAAAACTCTGATCTCCATTATTTGACCAAACGGTGAGAAGGTCTGTCGCATGAGGTGCTCTGAAAGATTACAAAGTAATTAAGTGACACAAGAACTTCAGCAATAACCTATGTATTGACAACTTTACATCACACAATCATTTTCAAAAAGATGAAGATGGGTAGTTGCCTGTGAGCCCTGACTGGATCCCTCCACAGTACACAGTGCAGTTCTGTGGGCTGGACTGGGTCACAACATCCTCAAACCTCAGCTGCTTCGACCCATCTGAAAATAGAAGAAAATGACCTGTTCAAACAATAATAATAAATAATAAATACACACATCTATATATCTATCTATATCTATCTATCTATCTATCTATCTATCTATCTATCTATCTATCTATATATATATATAAATAAAGGAAACTAAACCACCTTCTGAACATAAAATGCATGCCAATGGTGCATAATTAAAATAAATTGTGCTGCATTTCAAAATGTTGAAAAATCATAGTCAGAAATGTATATTGTAAGTTGTATAGAATTTTGAATAGGAATTGCATCCGGTCACACAGCGGCAGGCTACATACTGTCTGGAAGGCTCTTTGGAGCTGGTGGCTTGCGTGTTGCCCAGTTGGTTCTGATCTGGCGCCCTCCAAGCCACTGTCCCCCCATTTGACCGATGGCGTTTTCTGCATCCTGGAATGTAAGGATTAAAGGGAAGGTAGTTCCACTACATCTATGGATGGCATTGTTATGTTTTAAAAAGCTACTATCTTGCCTCAGAACATTCCTATCTTGATAATGTCACAATATAAACAATTGTATGAAATGTCACATTCCTAAAATACAGTAATATGCAAAAAAACAGAAAAGAGGAATAACCTTCATCGTGCTCTCTGCCCTGGAGTCTTACCAGTTTGTTGTAGAAGGACACAAATCCATACCCCTTTGATTTGCCTGTCGTCATGTCCTTCACAACACGGGCATCACTGCAAGCAGACAGGAAAGCAATATTAGCATGCTTCATTTTGAAGATGTGCATTTTTTCTTTTCCTTTTTTTTTTTAAAGGAGCCACGCAAACACACTGAAACACAGTGATTCCTCTACATGTTCCTAAGTTGTAACTGTACTGTCACTATCTTAGCCCTGGGCTGACCGCTGGTGTGTAAGACTAATGTCAAGGCAACACTTTAAAAAGAACAAGTACAAATACATGCAGCCTACGCTGTTGGTTCAACATGTGTTCAGATCTGTATTTTGTTTTAAGGGTTCCTGGCCAACAGAGCACCACCGTCTTCTGCAACTTTCACACTAGTAGACTATTGACGTTAAATTCACAAAAAGGAATACGTTGTAAGGTTTACCATGCATTCTTAAAATCTGCTGTTGGTGCTCGTCCTAAAAGTAGAAATATATCAAAAAAATATATCAAAGAGAAAAAAGGAATTAAACGGCATACATGGCCTGTTAACAGATTTCTTTATTTTTCCTGGTCAATTCTTTACCACCAATATGGAGTTTGTGGAGCTGCAAATTTTGAGAAATTGACATTTTCAGAATTTTTGTGGAGGAGCATTACACTACAAACAGTACTATGCACATCAAAATGAGACAGGTCATACATAAATTTAGAGTATTTAAATTGGTTAAAAACTAATCTAGGTCATGTTAATAGACAGCATCTACAATAAAGACATATGGAAAATAGAATAGAGGAAAAAAAAACTACATCTGAGTCTCCGAGTGCACAGTTCCTTGCTGTTAGCTTCAAGCTCCTGTCCAATCCTATGAGCATTTCTGTAAAATAACCAGAGTGCTATTACTTCACTGAGATCCACAACCGCAGGTAAGGTGAGAGCTTTTCAGGGTCAAGAAAAGGTCGCATTTTGTTGACATTCAAGGCTTACTTACCATAACCTAAATATCTTCTAGAAAAACCATGAAGCTAAGGCGTGACACTTTAAATCAACAATATCCCACATTTACGGATATCAAAAATGTTATAATGAAATAACCATAATAATTATTGTTAATGTTAAGTTCATCTATTGGAGACTTATGTTATGCATGTGTAACATGTCAACTGCACATGTGTAATATTTGACACATGCCAGATGTGTCATTTGACACATGCATAGTGCTATTTATCTTGACATTAAAGGTGATGTAAGTAAGATTTAAGAGCTATCATTTGAGCGTAATTTGATTTGTTTGTTATAAGCCACAGCCATCCGTTAGTGAGTGAAATGCACAGAGGGACGATCTGTTTCGAGTGGACTGCACCGGCCTCTGCATGGGCCAATTTTTGATCAGGGCATCTCTTCCCTGATTGGATTGTGGAATCCATCTTCCCTGTCAATCACAGGTGTGTAACTGCAACACTTCTCAGCGGTGAATGCAACATTCTCAATGGAGAAGCGTAAGGTGGGAGGGAGAAGAGTGGGAGGGGACTTTTTTTGGGGTTGTTTAGATTACAAATCTTGCTCTCTGGCTGTCTCTCTCCAAGTGCCAAATCTTACCTACAGCACCTTTAAACATGAGATTTGACAAAAATATAATTTAGTGGAAAAAGTCATTCAGGATTTACTCTTGAAAGACTTTATTTTCCAACAAAACAAAACAAAAAACAAAACACAATTTGGATTATCTATGAATAATATACAGTATATATTGGCCATCAACACATTTTCTACCATGTTTCAAACCCTGACCTCATTATTCAAATAATGATTATTCATTAATAAGTAGTAATGTAGCATAAATTGTATAAATGTAAGATGCAGACACAGGGAGAGCATAATGGCCGGGTTGAAAATGGCCACGTGTAAAGATATGGGGAAAAGACAGCATGTCAATAATGTAAAATGGAGGAGATATCCCTGAAGTGCACCCTGAGAGGAAATAATATAATGGGTAGCAAAACTTTCGCAAAACTTACGATATTTTCCCGAAAGGTGTAAAAGCAGCTTTGACATCGTCTGTTGTAATCTCAGGGCTCAAATCACCCACAAAAACATGGAAGTGATCTGAAAAATAATAATGACAACACAACAACAAGAATAAACAATAAAAACAAACATTTCTGTTAAACGAATAGACATCTATCTAGAGCCTATAGACTTACTCGATGTGTCTTTCTTTTGAGTGCTTGGAGTGGTGGCCCAATTCACTTTAACCTCCTATAATCACAAGAATGACACATGTTTAAAGAAAAGATGAATAAGCCTCAAGCATTTCACTCAGAGAAGGAAGGACTTCTTCCTATGTATCACTTCCTATGTAAAAGAACTTGAACTTGAACTTGAACTGGACAAGACAAGCATACCTTTCCCAATATCTTCCTCCCGTTCATGGCTGCAAGGGCAGCGGCAGCATTTCTGTGCTCGAAAAACTCCACAAAGCAATATGGGTCATTGCTTGTATGCTGTCAGAGGAAAACAAAATTATAAAAACTGTATTCTGAAATTCCTTTCAGAATACTCCGTCGAATAAGACTACTTCTTTAATAGATGTCCATTGCATTATAGATAACAAAACTGGTAATATTAACTGGTTAATGTGGGATAACAACACTGAAAACAAAGCACACCTGGCAACTACAATACAATGAAATTATACTGAAATAAGTAATGATGCGTTAAATAAATGCTTACTGATTTGATTGCAAAATCAAAAAGACAGAAAGACACATTGTTTCAGAAAATGTGACTACATCTTAGACAATATTAGTTCATGGGACCTTGCACAATAATCTGATAGAATATATTCAATGCGTGTTTGTGCGTTTTAGACGGAACTCATAACAGGCTTATAAGTGGTCTTTATATTAGATGCGGATATATTGTATCCGGTACCTCAAATATTTGTATTTGTATGTACATAAGGTAGTAACTTACCTCAGTGATCATTTTGCAACTTTTACAAGTACCTATCTGGGAAAATAGCTCCAGGATCAGAATCTCTGTCACATCTTTAGAGAGGTTGCCAACATACCTGGGGAAACACACAAGAATAAATGTTAAGGGCGATCAAGTGTATTATCTTAACCTTAATGTGACTAAGACAACTAACTTTAAATGCGTGTTCATTGCCAGCTCTGGGATGAATGTCCACTGAAGCAGACCAGGGGTCAATAAACAGCCCTAGCTTAAGAGAATGATTTAGCAATTCACCAAATACATCGCAGGGCATCTCCGCTGTGTATGTTAACGGATACCGCACACAACACACGGTCATCAATAGATCGAAATACACCGTCATCAGATACGTATACGTACACAGCGTAGTACATTGTTATAACCAACCCTGTTGTACACGTATAACTATAAACCAGTGTAGCTAAACCTCCACCAACCAACTCGCTAGCTAACAGATTACGCTGCATCGTTAGTTAAATGGCAAACCAAACATTTTCATCAACAAAACTCGGTAGACACCGCAGTAACTTACAGGGTTTTGGGGTAACTGTCGTCCTCCATTGTGTCACTAGTACACCTTTTTAACACCGTTTATTCACTATTTACAGTGACAAAGTAAAATAACCAGCAAATAGCTTAGCGGCTAGCCTAGCGGACGGGCGGTAGCGGCAGCAGCATACGTCACGCGGAGGAGACACTTGCGTGCGCGCGTCCGTCGTGCGCGCGTGCGGACGTTTGAAATGAGCAGCTGTTACGTTTATGTAACATTCACAGGATGGATCGCTTTGCAAAACATATTACACATGTTTCAATTACTTATGGACAATTTTTCTATATGTTCAGGGAAGCTTCCCAAACGCAGCACAAAATAAGAGGTAGATAAAAAATGTTTTTTTTAACGAAGTTGATGTAGTTGACTAGTCTAGAAGGGGCTCATACACACAGACACACACACACACACACATCGGCCATAGAGGGTCGGCCGCTGTCTGCAAACCTGCTGCTAACCTTCCAAGGCCGATACACCCCGTTGAGCCTCCTTGGCCGAGTCAGAGGCCAGGCCACGTCCTGAACATGGTGGGGGAGGCTGAATGAGTTTTGCCCCATGGACCTTTGGGTTTGCTAAAGGCAGGCGTCCTGCGACCACTC
>OMOU01018015.1:1785-12661 GCA_900312585.1 Malacocephalus occidentalis
GTGCTGGCAAGACGGTGCTGATCTGTTGAGTTTGAGCTGGCGAGAGGTTAGGCTCGGGGTCTGAGTGATTGAGGAGATCGCTGTGATTGTCCCTCCCAGCCAGCTGGTATTCTGTTTATATTTTGCCTGCCCCTTCATCAATTGTGTGTGTGCTCAAATCTATTGGCGAGGCAGCGTTTCCATTTGTCATCTCTCTTTTTTGAACGCCCTCTCCACTCAACACCAGTGTTTTCCAACTCTATTCGGGGGGGGGGCACTTTTTGAAAGTGAAAAATCATCCCGACCCAATTCAGAATAACCATTGCAAGAAGAGCAGGTTTGCATGTAAATGAACGTTCCTGAGCCGTATCACTGCCATTTCCCTATATCTATATACTAGGTCTATTGTATGTAAGCGCGGGTCTACCAAAAGTGCAATCTGGGCATGTGCATTGAAAAAGTAGAGGAGAAGGCCTTTGTCAAAACAACTGATGAATGCACATGGTCTCGTTTCTAGCTCCTCACTCTCCCAATTCTCACCCTCCCATCGTCACTTCCTTGACCCGCCTCCTCTAGCCCCTCAACCAAACACGGGAACAGTCACCAAAACTGACAGTCAATGTGAAACATGAACAACTTCATGAACAGGTCACATTACAGGGTTGCTGCAATATATACAGTACTGTATTTTTTTAATGTCAGGCCCCACGGAAATATGACACAAAGCCTGACCCATTCTCTTGATCTTGATGACTCCAATTAGAATTACATAAGTTGTTTCCAAGAAAACTAAGTGTTATACGCAGTTCCGAGCGGTCATCTACTGTGGCTGAAGTTCAGGTTCAGGTCCTGGATTTTCTGTGGTAAAGCAGTGAGAGAAGCGATGTGACACAAGGCAGCATCACCCGGAATGATCCGTTGGCTGGGCAAGTGAAACGCATTTGATAAATTATTAATTCTGTGATAAATTATTGCAATTATTGCTTAGTGCAGAGACTTCCGCAGCACAGGAAGACAGACGTAAGAAGCTGTTGCCTCCAATCAGCCCAGCTGGCTTTCACCTGTGGAGCCATTTTGCATCCATCCATTATTCTCCAGGCCTATAAAGGGTGCAATAAACACTGACAATAACAACGGGTTAATGTTTCTGCTCCAACACACTGGCCCCTAATTGTATGCCATGTGTAACAAAATACAATTACTGAAAATTCAATTATAAAATTAGAGTTTAGGACTATAATCCAAATAATTATTACTGCTATATACTTCCCTTTAATATCTTCTTGGTCCGAGTCTTCAAGCAGCAGACAGATCTGCTAATAATAAGTTGTTCAAGAACACTGGTTTTGCTCCTGATCTTTACTGAATGGACTAGGCCTTTTGCATCTACTACTGTTGGATTGGATGTCGGCATTAAAAACAGTATCATATGTAACGCACTGTAACACCCGTCCAAGTAAAAACCAAGTCCTGAGTATGACCATGATTGTGTTGTGTTGGCCCTGATATAGGGGCACGGTGGCACAGTTGGTAGTGCCGTGCACGTGTGTACATGCACATGTGAACCGCGACAATAAAGACGGGGGTTGTCCGTCCGCTAATTATTATACATGTGTCAAATTAAAAGACTGTGCTGTGCTCAAAAACTCAGGGAGTCGCTCAGGGGGTAGTGTGGTTCAATCCCATGGTGCCTAGCTAAGGATCACGGTGTACCTGAGCAAGACACCTAACCCCAACTGTTTCCGACGAGTTGGCTGTTGTCTTGCATGGTTGACATGGCTGTAGGTCCATAAATGGTTGAATGTCAAGCAATGTAACACACTTTGGATAAAAGCAGTATTTAAATGCAATCCCTTCCGAATCTACCTGGCAGGCCAGGTAACTTCCCGGGGGACAGACAGGAAACGAGGAGGCTGCAGGATGTTGTTTTACAAACAAAACACAGACCCAATGCAGACTCAAGGATACAAAGCATCCTACCCCACCATAACCATCGCGACATGGATGCTTAGTCTCAGTCTAACTGCTAACTTTGTTAACAACATTTAAAAAAAACTTTTGGCTTTAACTGTCAAGGTTTATTGATACAATTGTACAATTTACATTACATTACATAAAAAAATAATAGTAGCCTGCCCACAGAGAATACTTTCAAAATAATAAAAAAGTGAATCTGGACCAGTGACTTTTTTCAACGAATTCAGGAATGTCATTGTGCTTAGAAATGTCATACATATTTGATATAAAAAACTGAACAATCAGAACAGGTAGAAAAGGTACAAAATGTGTGAATGAGTTTCAACCATATTCACTTTACAAGATAAAATAAAATCAGATTTGCTCTATACAGATAAACGTGTTGTGTTGTGAATTACATATTTTTCTTCGCTAACTGTTACAACATTAATCTTAAATGTGACCTTCGTTTTAAATGTGTCACAGGGTTGAGGCTTCTACAATAAAACTTGTTTTAATTTTGTCAAATAAATAGAGCTGTTCAGTGACACATTCTCTGCTGGAAATAAAGAGGTAAATATTTGAAATGGTGGAAATACCAGTAAATTAAGCCTGTCAAGTCAGCACCAAATAAACTATATTTAGATGGAGATCATACGACATAAAAAAAGAGTCATATTTTCCACCTCCCTGACCGCAAGATCAATTGCTCATCTAGGGAGGGATGGTCTTGTCAAAATAAGTCTTTCACACATTTTCCATTGAAAAACACAGGGACAATGTTTGCTTTTCCTAGACGTCTGAATAAAACACATAATGCAACAGTAAATACTCAAGGCATAGACCAATCAGGCCATTTGATGAAGAGAAAAAAGTTTAATTTGGGTTTGAAAATGTATCTAGCAATCATCCTGCGTATGTGCAAAGTTGTGAAAAACAAACATCAAATAATGTTGCATGAGAGTGTTGCATTGCTAGCAGAAATCGCCATCCTTGGCCCCGTAGAGCTCTGCTAGCTTCCAGAACCTCGGCCCCCAAGTGCTCAAGTAGTGGTAGTCCTGCTCACCCTCCGACGACACGGAGCCCAGGGAGCTCAGCGACTCAGCTACCGAGCTTACGCCCTCATAGGCGTACGTGGCCAGCGAGTCATAGGGTGGCGCTGTGGGGCTACAGTCATTTTCCAGCACTCTCTGGATGATGAACTCACGCACGTCTGCATTGTCCCTTGCCAACATGGTGGCCGGGGCGACACCGCCCACGCACAAGGGGCCAGCGGTGCCGTGGCGACCATGAGGGTAGAGGAGGCTGTCTGTGGGCATGATGTCACGCCTCTGCTCGGCCAAGTCGTACAGGGTGGCAGCGGCGGCTGACTCCGGGTGGCACAATGCCCCGATGTTGAAAGCCTGTGTGTCCTCCTCTCCTCCACCCTCATCGTTGTAGCTCACCACATTGTCCCGCACGTCCTCCTTGGAGATGATCAGTGGCTCCTGCTTGCTCTTTCGCTTCAGTGCTGTGAACAACACTACAATCACTGGGGAGGGGAGCAGGAGACAGAGTTAGACAGAACAGCACCATGATCACTGAAGAAGAGAGCCGGAGAAGGAAAAAACTACAGCTATGGCACTCACATTGGCATGGAATTTGCCAGCTACATTTGTAACTGGAAGACACAAGGACACATTTGAAATGACATCATCCTGGCAGTAAAAGAGAGAGTTGAGGGACCGGGAGACCATAAATATATTCTCCCTTAATTTGGCAACTGTGGAAATGTCTGATACGGCAAAACCCGGTGTCATCGACTGATTGGCAGACTGAGTGTTGTTCGCAGCCTTGCTGCCTGCGTCAGAGTCGTTCATGACAAATTTGTTGAAGGAAAACTTTGTAAAAGATTTTACAAACACTGTGCAGTGACAACCCCTGCATCATCTGAGACATGTAGAAACAGGCATTAGGCTAACTTGTCATATATTTGAACTTGAAAAAAACGACTTTGATTTCATTTCATCCCTACCTTCAGCAAACTCACGTTTGTTTGACCTGATCTAAAAACCTCTATCTCAGCTTACATGAATCTTCCAGAATCCTGACAGTAGGCATTGTCTCAAAATGAACACATGAAACACACGTACATAGCCTTACTTACTCAGGATTATAATAGCACAGAGGAGGATGGCGATGAGTGCCCCGGTGCTGATGCCAGATGAGCCGGTCCGTGCCTCTGTGTTGCATAGCTCCATGTGCCCGTCACGGTCACATGAGCACACATGCACAATCAGCGTGCCTGTGCTGCTCTGCATGGGGTAGTCGCCATCGCTGACCACCACAGGAACCAGATAAACACTCTGGTGGAGGCGGCTGTAACTGGAGCGTCGGGTCAGGATACTTGCAGTGTTGTCTGGTTTTGGTTGTAGAAATGAAGAAATAATGGTATTGTTAGGTAATCTGACCTTCCTGCTTTAGTGGGCACTTACAAGCAGTCGCCCATTACAAGCAGTTTCAAAATTGTCATGTGACTACACATTAGTCACATGACAATCGGGAGTGCCCACCCATATGTATGATGGACAGATGAGCCTATCAGTTGGTCGGCCTGTCTATCCATTTGGCTTCAAGGGCTGATTGTTGGGGAAACACAGTCTTGGTAGGGATCACGCTGTCCTTGCAGAAATGTACATAATCTGTTATGCGGTCTGTGAATCCATCCATGTCCTCCCCATGTGCATTACAGAGAACATCACAGTCGGTCATCTCAAAACAGCCCTAGAGAGTCTCCTCTTCTCCTCTCCTGTGGCCCCTCCGTAAAGTTCTGGTGATCCCTGGTTGCCACTGCCGACTGCAGGTTTTATTTCCCAGTGTTTTATTTCCCTAGTTTCGCAGTCCAAAGTTGTTGGTGATGGTTAAAATCACCCGATATCGATATGATATGATATATCATCTGTTCATATCAGGCTGCACACATGTTCAAATGTGCAAAAACATGAAAGATGACACCATGTTGGACCTCTGTGTCACTGTAGGTGAGGTATTATGGGACTATGTACCAATAGACTTTGACGTCTTGTTATTGCATCCATCCGTGAATATTGGCCAATAGGACTGACAGGAGCACTTACAGATACCCAAATGTAGGACTGAAAAAGTCTGTTTTTCCATAATATGGGACCTTTAAGGGATTATTATTTGGCATAAACGCCAAGGGGCGGTAAAGAGGCAGCGACACCAGGCGCCTATGGCAGGGGCTACGGACTGACCGACCCCCCCATCAACTGTGAGTGCTGACGCATCCCTAGCAGATGACCTGAAGCCACGCTCGGTTTGAGGCTAGCAACAACAGCATTAGCAGCTCAAGTGAGTTCCATTGCTTCGGATGAAATTGCACTCTGTTTTCATTCATAAAAACAAACACACATCACATGCTGTGCCTGCACCCCTGCTTCTGAGGCACTGCTACTAACTTTGGTAAATGCAAATGCATATTATTATTTATAATAACAGTACTTTGCATTGGACAGCATTGGATGTTTTTAGATGTTGGTATAGCACTCAGAATGGTACTTCTGCTCTTATCCTAGCTATGGTCTTATCCTAACCTGGCAATTCTGAAACTTGTTCTATTAACCTTGCAATTCTGAATCTATTATTATTTATGATTCTTTATTCACCACAGTTTGGACAAATGTACTTGTTGTAAGTCACTTTGGATAAACGCACCAAATGCCCTAAATGTAAATATTCACTGTATGTTTTTCAAAGCATGGTATTCAGACACAGTTTTATGAGGATTACAATTTTAAACGGTGTATCATGAAACCGGTAACCGCTTCATTCCTATTAGTAAGGATGAAACTGTTTCCACCCATTTTCCATGGATTCAAGTTCCCTAGTTCCATGCCAGTTTTTTCTTGAGTGATTTTGTGAAATAAATCTTCGCACCTACCCTGTCTGGCATCTGCATTTGGGTTCACCTTGCTGTCCAAGCCATAATATAAAAACACAACTCATGCTTGATTGGTTCGAATTGGCAGTGCATCGGTAGTGCATCAAATGAATACAAATAATCCCGTAAAACATCTGGATGCTTTGGACACAAAGAGAAGAGAGCATAATATCACAAACAAGGTATGTATGCATTCAGTCTGTTCTGCTCCTACCTTCATTGTCACGGACTGTGAAATTGCTGCGATCGATTCCCTCGGGAGCCAAGCTGAAGAAGAAGCGGTGGCCTGACACTGGCTCATCAGCGTCCACCGCGCTCACCGTCTGAATGCGCTGTCAGGAAGGATCAAGATGAATGATATATGCATTAAAAATCTGAGACTGTTTAATGAACATGGTAGGCCTACCATGGCTGATTCTGCTGATTCAGCAGCAGTTCCCAAACAATTGGGCCTGTGACCTGGTTTTTCAGTCAGAACATTTTTGCGACCCCGGTTCCCCACATCTTTTTATCCCTACGCCTAAGACTGCCTCTCCAGCATGCCTCAATCGGTGACCCTCACCTCTGTAGCCATGAAAAGGAGAGGCTGATCAACGACTACGTCTGCACCTTCTTGCCTCCCTCCATGGACTCGCTGCAGTTGACCTACCGGCCAAACAGATCCACAGGCCAAACAGATCCACAGGCCAAACAGATCCACAGGCGATGCTGTCTCATAGGTACTGCACAGCTCCCTCTCTCATGTTGACAGTCGGAAAAGGGGTCTATTTATTTGAGAACACTGTTCGTTGATGATAGTTCCATTTTCAACACCATAGTCCTCAGCAGACTGGCTGGCAAGCTGATTGAGCTGGGACTGAACACCTCCCTGTGCGCCTGGATCATGGACTTCCTGACCGCAAGGCCTCAGATGGTCAGGGTGAGCAGACACATCTGCAAACCCCTCACCCTGAACACAGAATTCCCCAGGGTTGTGTCCTCAGCACCCTATTGTACTCACATACACACACGCTGTTTATTTGCCTATTTGTTTATATTTCTCATTCCTGCTGCTCTTTGCCATACAGACTGTAAATACTGTGGATATTGTGTTCCCTCCAATTTGTGTTGTATTGTTCATTTCGCTGGGCACCGTCAGTTTTTCACTGCACGTGTCTGCACATGTCTCCACTGCACATGTCTTCAAAAGAGAACAGTCCAAGAGACCAGAAGGAACATAGCAATTCTTCATTTTGAGTTAACATTGTGAACAAACACTTTCAGAGAATTAACAGCACAAAAAACAACTTGTATCTGTGCATTATTAGAGACATATCATGAAATGGCACCCTGAAGCCATGCCTGCTTGAATCGTCTTTCAAAACCAACATTCCTAGAGTTACAAAAGGTGAATCGGGAAAGCTTGATAGGGCTTGTGTGACACATTGACCTGTCTTTCATACCTGTCCCATTTTGGTTCTCTCACAGACAAAGGTCTCATAGACAGCGGCGAAGGTGGGAGCATTGTCGTTTATGTCCAGGAGGCGAATGAAGACTGGCACCTGACTGGTCTGAAGAGGTTTGTCTAAAGGTAAAAATGTCACATTTTAAGATGACGGTATTCTTAATTCCCGCACAAAGAACATTCTCTGAAATCAAGTCATGTTGTCTTCAGTAATTCCCTTCCTGCATTCAAATTACTCTTGATCAAGCAACTTACTGAACTCTGTTGCAATAACTGAGATATTGTGCCAAGCGCTCTCCTCCCTGTCCAGGCTCCGGAGCAGGAAGATGGATCCGTTTCCTGGGTGGACGTTGAATAGGCTGCCAACGTCAGTGTGGCGGCTAAGGGAGTACCTGCAAGACACACAGGAAAGAACGTCATGCTATCCAAAGTGGGACCATTTCCAGTGAAGTTAACTATTTATGCAAGATGTTGTTAATTTTATTAATTGGAAACATGTCACACATCACGTTGGCATGCATGGATTATATTATGATATAACAAATTAGATTTGTGCGGGCAGATCTTGTCTACATGTCTACATTTAATTTTAATTGGAAGGCAGTGGACAGTAGAACATTCATTCTACAAGGCAATTGAAAGATTGTGTGTTCATGTGACCAGTCAGTCAATGCAAGTTAACTAATGAAACATGAGTACAGCAACATTTTGGAACAATCCATTTGCCTACATCAATTAATTTACCAGTATGACCTGAGGTGGTGTTTTTTAATTTAATACAGCAAACAAACACTTTTGTCTTTGCTCCAATTTGTACACAAAAGGCCTATTTCTAACAAACTTGTTTAAATCTGTGTTAGTGAGCACTTCTCCTTTGCTGAGATAATCCCTCCACCTGACAGGTGTGGCATATCAAGATGCTGATTAGACAGCATGAATATCACACAGGTGTGCCTTAGGCTGGTCACAATAACAGGCCACTCCAAAGATCCTGAGTGTAGAGCATCGGTGTGGCCGAGGTGAAAAGGATTGGAAATATACCTACATCTAACACTACTATTATATGCTCCAGACACACGATTCAGAGGTTTGGCAGCAATTGGATGCCCCAATACCCGCACAAGACTGAAGAAAGATGCTTTGCCAGCATTGTTTAAAATTGCCTTTTCATCCCGTGATCCCTCGAAGAAGCCGAGGGGAGCCTTTGTGAAACGCAGAATTCGAGAGGCAACTATAGATATACCATATGTGATATCATGGGGCAAAATAAAGAATAATGTACTTTGTGATTGCTGAATTGCTGGGCGAAATGGTACTTACTGATCGATGGGTAACATATTTTCGTCAAATGACATGTTTTCGCGATACTAACAACGGCCCATGACAAAAAATACTGACTGTACTATATTTAGAATTAGCAATACTACTATAGCATTGTATATTTAGAATTCATTAGATTCCACTACTCTGAAGTCATCCAGTATGGTATGCATTTATGGGTTTCGTTCGGTATATTTATGTACCACACTCCACTGCTACTTCGGGGATGGGACTCCATCCATCGGCAAAGCGTGTCAATTGTATTCATAACCAGACCAAGACAAATCATGATAGTTTGACATAGGGTACATATGTGCTGCTCGTGACTCATCTAGTTCATATACAATTAAAAACCGGCATATTTTGGTGCGAATGTATAAAATGTAGTATGTGTGTAAAATACTTTCTCTTCTTTTTTTTTGAACTTTGCAAATATGTTCTCGGTTCGAACTCAAAGGGTTTGATATCAAATTCGAGAGGTTCATCAGCGATTGCGATCCTCCATCCTATGTGCACCCTTCCACTATCCAGCCCCAGTACCGACTGTGTGTCCTCCGTCACGACGGTCACATGACCGGCGAGATCATGAGCTTCACAGGCGTCCGTGCCTACTGACTGTGTTTTTAGGTGGGTTTTAGGCAACACACAGACCACCCATCAAATTGTATTTATGAGTATAAAGAGACAAAATACGTATATACACCTAACATAAATCCTTGAAACTGTCAGGCTCGCAGGCCGGAGACTCTGCTGCCTTCTCATCACCTTGCTGCTTTAATCTATTTGATTTGATCTGTGTCTTTGGCACTCGGTTCTTACTTCAGTCTTAGTTTAATGCTTGACTATCCATATGATGTTTTGTCTATTTGTGGTAGAATGGGGGCAGGTAGAGGGCAGAATAAGCAATGTTTTATAAATGGGATGCCTGCTGCTTTAGGTAAGATGAGAGTTGTAAAGTCAGTTAGCTCGTGTCACAATGTAGAATTTTTCTTTTTGTCTTGTAGTTTTTGTTTCTTCCACTCTTTTTCGTTTTGTTAGCGCTTCCCTTTGCTTGACCGTCCTGTAGCTAAGCCAGTCAAGCAAGACTTTTTTCAAATCATCTTTTGATCCTTGCAGCAAGTGAGTCGGTTACCTGACCAGGCTGCGGGCGTCGGGGTCCACGGCGCTAACAGACCCCACTGCATGCCCCACCGCGGCGTCCTCCTTCACCTCCATCAGGTAGCTAGCCTTGTTGAACAGCGGCGCCTCGTCCACATCCTCCACAGCGATGCGCACCGTGGCCATGCTGCTGAAGCCCGCGGACAGGAAGCGTGCGTCCACCTTGGTGTTCCGAACCTCGATCTCCATCGTGTAGGAGCGCTTCCTCTCGTAGTCCAGCAGCTGTTTTATTTGGGGAGGAGTATTCTTGTCATTTCTTCAATGTACAATCTTGCCATCTTTTTTGGATTTACTTGTAGACGCTAACTTTGAGGCTACAGGGGTCTCTGTGAATTGCTCTGACTACCGCATGATAGAGAACTCTTGTGTCAAACCTCTTGAGGGTGGGAGGGGTGTGGAGCGAGGAGGGAGGGGTGAGGAGAAGATTTAGCGAGCTTGAAATAGCCAATCTTGCATATTGTACAGGGCAGTGCTTCTCAAATGGGCGTACGTGTGCCTATAGGGGTACTTTGAAGGATTGCAGCTTTTATTTGTGCTGGTACTTGGTTGAACAACATTTTCCGTGGGGGCACATTACAAGGAATAGCTTGAGAACCACTGGTATAGGGCAACCACATCAAACCAACAAAAATGATCATTTATGTCGCCGTTTCCACCGTGCCCTGCCGAACATGTGCTCTTGCAGTGTGTACAGAAAGCAGCGTTTTCATTGCCTGCTACTTCATGAAGAAAAGAGTCGGTCTTCTCGAGGTCTTTCCCTCCGGCATGACCGCTAACTGTTAGCATACTGATTCTGTCAGATTTGATTGACACAGATTGATTGACACATACAGACAAATCAGTGTTGAATTCAGACGTGGGGTGAATTGTTTGTTTGATTAGGCTAGGAAATAATGATATTTGTCAGGACTCGGAACACCCAGCTTGGGACAATCAAGGACAAACTGGTCATGTCACTGTGATATTGTAAATTGCATTTCATTGTTTCAATGATATCACTTCCAAAAATGTTTTGGGGGTTTTAGGTCCAAGAGCTTATCATTATTTTAAATGATAATCCAATTGATAATGACTGTGCT
>OMOU01018200.1:1832-12365 GCA_900312585.1 Malacocephalus occidentalis
TTGTGCATCTGTGTGTGTGTGTGTGTATGTGGGAGTGTGTGTTTTTGTGTGTGTTAGTGTGGTGCATTCCCCTGGTGGGTGGTTAGTACCAACACTCCCTGCCTTGACACACACACATAGACACATACACACACACATGCACACATACACACACACAGCGACGTGATGGTTAATAATGGTGGTTCAGGGTGAGGTGTTTAAGGATCAGGACCAGCACCAGGACCAGGAACAGGACCAGCACCAGGACCAGCACCAGCCATGACGGCACTCCTCGCCTTTGAAATAAGAGGCCTCCTGGTCTAGTCTTCTTTTTGGCTACACTCTTATTTTGTTGTTGTTGTTGATGCCTCCCTTGCTGGTGTGATTGGAGGACATCAGGATGGGAGGTGGAGGCTGATCTCCATCGAGGGCTCGGGGTGAACCTGCATGGGGAGCAAACTGTATAAATAAATACAAAGAGCTCAAGTCCCTGTCTGCACCAATGCACCCCCAAAAACACAGTTTGGTTTCAAAACATGAAGTTCATTATTAGGCTCTTAGGGGCATCATTATTACAAAGTTTGTACGCAGAAAAGAGTGTAAAAAGTTACCAGTGTCTTTGAACTTTGCTGCCTTATGTGCTCACACGGGTCCAGGGGATATGAAAAAGATCAAAGTGTTGAACAATCGACCTCCGGACTGAAATGGAATGAAAGCACGGTTATTATTTATTCCTGGAGCATGCTTGCAATCAGCTATTTGAATGAGAGAAACAAACTATGATGGATGTTAATATTTCCAGGATCGATTCACATGAATGCAGGCCACACAGCAGGCAGGCCATGCAGTCCGTTCTGCCCCGCGTTGGCAGGGCGACTCAGCATCTCCTTGGTCTGCTCCTTGTGAGGCTCCCAGGGGACACAACTACAGGCCACTTGGGGTTGAGAGAGCTTTACCTTGCTTTAGAACTCATTTACCATAGTGCCTTCTGGGAGGACTCAACGCACACACACGATCACACACACACACACACACAAATTGCCATCAGCATTCTACACTTAAAACGGTTAGTAAGGGCAAACACTTCACCCCTTACAAGAGATGGCTGGGCTGGACCGCCCCCCCCCAGCCCCTCACCTCCACCAGGTGACCGGCCAACCCCCACTGTCATGTCGCCTAAACCCTGATGGTAATTTTCCCAACCAGAGAACAGTGTTCAATCAGGAAACAGGATTTGTCCGGCATATTCTAAGCAGCTTAAAACATACTTAACAAACACTAGATGCTGAATAATACGACTCTGAATGGTTAACAATGTTGATTCGCCATAAACCTCCTCTCTCCATCCTCTTCTCCTGCCACTGCACAGCACACACCCGTGTGTCCGTGGGATGTCTTTACCGAAGACATTCTGGGTTCATTGGTTCAGTCAACGGCACCTTCCAATCGGACTATCGGGACGTTTCCTCCCGTGTCTGTTATTCACACGTGTGTGAAGCACACATCAACCTGCGACTGATGCGCAAACATTGCATCCGATTCAACATGATCCTGATATTTCTCCCTTCTCCTGCAACGGCTGCAGTTGGTCGACACCATCGGAGCCTGTGTGTGCGTGCCGGCAGCGTGTGTGTGTCCTCACGTGTGATATCTCCCTAAAAAAAAACACCATCACCACCACTACCACAACAACAACAACAGTTGGTCGTCCAACAGCCGTCCACCCCAGACAGCCAGCCACCTCGTCCTCCTCTTTCTCCAGCGGACCCCTGGAAGCTCCCAACACAATGGAGGGGGGGAGGCACACACCGCTGGCCCGGCTAAACCCTGCAATTACCCTCTAATGACAAGCCGTCGGTCGGCAAGCTGGAATTAGCCGGTTCCCACAGCTTTCTCACAGAGAGAGAGTCAGATAGGGAGAGGGGGAGACGGAGAGAGAGATAAGATAGAACAATAGAAAGGAAACAGAGAGAGAGAGAGAGAGAGAGAGAGAGAGAGAGAGAGAGAGAAAGAGAGAGAGAGGATGAGAAGGAGTAGAGGAAGGAAACCAGAGGAATTGTGAGGATGACTGCTGGACTGTAATTAATACAGAGCAATAATCACTATGGAAGGAGGGACACCAGCAGGCTCCTGGTTCTCTGGTGTGTGTGAGTATGTGTGTGTAGCGATGCTGGCCGGAGGTCGTCTGATCTCCTGCAGCGCTGGTGTTCTCAGTGCCGAGGCTCGTCTCACAGACTCATCTTTTTGTAACCACGAGAGAAATTGCAGGCTTTTGTGCAGGAAAAAAAAGACAATTTTCCACAATAATGCGGTTTTCCCTCAGCCCACGCGCAGCACCCGCTGACCGCCGCCTTACCTCGGAGCGGGCGCAAGGTTCCTCCCGGGCACCATCCGTAGAACTGCTGTGTGTGTGCGTGTGTGTCTTCATCGTTGCCAATTACTCGATTTACTTCCTTTTGTTAACAGATTTTTTGTATTTTAATTATGTTCCGCAAATGCTTTCTTGAAACAAACCCACGCAACGCTTTCCGTTGTTGGGTAGCAATTTAATGTTATTTTGGATTATTATTCAGTACAAAGACATTCTGCCTTAGAAGTCATGGTAAAATAAATGTTAACAGATGCTCAGTCCTCTCTATACTGTCTCACATTAATTAGGCATACATACTGTTTCAATTGTTTCCTGATTGGCATAATCAACCTCGACAAAGTAAGTTGCTCTGGATAATGTCATGTAGGCCTAAGAACTTCTATTACACTGATGGTGGTTATTTGTAATACATTACCTATTAATGGGGTATTTCTTTTTTTACAAGCTAATCCAGTTTAAGGTCACTTAAATGTCCAGATGAAATAGCTTTCTGTGTTTGCAGAGTCGATATCCTCATCATTAAAAAGCACTGCCTGCCTGTCTGCTCCCTAACATCCCGTCATCCAAGGACATTTTAAAAATAGAGTCAAATAAATTACACACCAAAAAAATCAAAGAACCCCATTTTCTCATTGGACATGTTCACCCGGGCGTAGCCTGGGTCTCTCTTTCAGAGAATCATACCGTCTTCCCCGGCCTCCATTTTAGAACCCATTTCTCACATTCTACAATCAGGCGGGCCAAGGTGTCTGAAATATGCACAATTACCTGTCCGGCGTGTGCGATGGCCTTGACATCTCCTATTAGGAGCGGGTGTGGACGGCCGGCCTCGCTTGGGTAACCCCCGGTGAGACGGCCATGACAGAGCTCCTCTATGCCACTGCTATTATTGCATTTGCTAAACTGGCCATTAAATGAGCAGCCAGTTGTTCCCATCTGGATACAAACGTCCAGGAGCACTGGCTGCTGGCTGATATAGTGTTATCGGCCTCATCCGTACCTAACGCTGTTTTTCTTTTGGTCAATCAAACATTGGGACTCGGGGCATGTTTCCGAAACAGAAATATGGGACATTTTAAGCAGGCAAAGAGCCAACACTGCTCTCTGAAAATAATGTGGCACCAAACATAGCCATTACTCGGAAAATATCCGGTGCTGAAAAAAAATGGCCATACTTTTAAATTACAATTAATTAACTCTTCACTAAGTTAAGAGCAATTAGACAGCGAGCCGAGTTTGAAAGAAATTATGAAATGCCATCCCTCTTTCAGCTAACTAGCAATTTGCTTTTGCTCTGTCTGTCTAATTAAGTTAGTTTTGCCATTGATTAACTTGGTCACCTATAACCCCCGTTGCAAATGCATCACTGATAGGCAATGTAAAACCAGCAGTGGCAAATTACCCCAAGGGGGCTACATTTAAACACAGCTGCCCTATATGTTCCTTTACCTGCAACCATATGCAAGAGAGGACGACAGGGAACACATGATGCAACGTTTTGTAGTGTACCGTCTGTTTGTGTACAGTTGAATGAATATGAACTTTAGTCCCAGGGTAGTACAGTAGACCCACAAATCAGGCTATAGTTTCATGTCTACATTCTGATTGGAGGCAGACAAGCTCAAAAGTTGGTGAATGAGGCGTTTCACTTTCTTTTGCGTCAGACTTGTTGGACCAATCATATAACTGGAGGCGGGGATCGGTCAGCTGTAATAAACAGTACAAATAAAGTGTCTGTAAACGTTTTGAATCAACACCGTGTAGACTGGCCACTACAGAAATACATGTATGGCAGTCCCCTTCTGAAAGCTTAATCCACCGCAAATTCGTTTTTGTCAGGAGAATATCTCCCAAACGAAACAGGAAAGCAAGCGTGGCTCCGCCCCTTGCGGTCTCCGGTTTCCAGCCCAGGCTCTGTTTCCCCCAGAAGTTCTGCTGGAACCAAGTAGTGGACTCCTGGATCCGAGGTTCGATGAACAGGAAATAGAAGTCTGATGCAGATAGATAATACATCAAGGAGCACGACGACGTGGAGAGCAGGAGCAGAACTTTCTCGACGTCGTATGACCCCTGTCAAATCACCTGTCTGCTAGGGTGGTATTTTTGGATTTACCAGACCCAATAGTAATTTTCTGGTTCATAATTAGCGTGTCATTAGTTATGAGCAATTATCTCTGCCTTCCCCCCGTCTCTAATGATGAGGATGAAGAAGTAAATTAGTAATTACCATCGGAGCTATTTACCATTAGACTTCCATCTGTCAGTTTTTTTCCTTATGGATTGCTGCAGATGAGAAAATGTGACTTTCCTTCCAGACTGTGTGTGTGTGTGTGTCTGCTACATGTGTGCGTGTGTGTGTGTGTCGGTGACTGCCACCCACTCAGGGGACACGTCTGTGAGAATGCGGGCCGACTTCATATCTTATCCTCTCATCTTTATCCCCGCCGGGGCCGAGATTGGCTCCATATCTCAACCCTCTTACCGAGGATGAGACGAGGTAATCCTCGATTCCGTGCCCTGTGTGCTGGAGGGGGCGGCTCCCTGCAGAACTGTGCAGGATGGTTCCGGGTTCGAACCCCGATGTCCACAGTCTACCTGTCTGCAGCGTATGAGGACTGACCCGACACGTATCTCAAATTCACTGGCGAATGCACAAGGGGCAGACCGAAATACGTCCCTGATTTTCGCAGGGAGGTCTGCCCCAAATGCAGAGAGCAGACGAGGGCTGGTTAGGGCTGGATCACAGCAGCAGCACCGTGTCTTGGATGATTCCCTGGGTGTTCCTGCCCACGGTAGTTAGCTAACACTGATTTGCCCGCTGGGCTATGGCAAGGCAGGCCGTAGTGACAGTAAACAGTGCATTTGGCAGCCGGGCAGCAGGACATTTCTACCCCCTTTATCGCCACCCAACATGGAAGACATGGGCCAATTCAGTGTAATTACAGGATGAATGTTGTTCGGTTTCACGGGATGGCAACGAATACTGGACTGTACTTGTATACCTCACAGCTTCAAAGCCCAGAGCGAATGCCACCAAGAAGGAGCCAGGTTCCAAAATGCAATTAACACTGCTGTTATACACGGGGCCACATTGGTCAACTGTGATCTGATTAAACAACACAACACAGCCTCACAGAGAGGAAGAAGAAGAACTCGTATATATAGACAAATCTTCACGGTGGTTGTTAATGTATGCATATGTGTTGCCCCAAGCAACTACAATTTGGGAATTGATAGAGTTGCATTTATTTCTTGCATTGATGCCTTGGTAAAAGGCATGATGTATAAAATAATACAAATAAAACAGCTGCAAGCTATTTTCCTAAGAATCCCGCCTTTCTAATTATCATTACTTTAGTCATTATATTGTCGGACAATCACCAAGAAACTGTGTTTAAAGTCATTGATAATGATTTACTGTGAGGCAAAAAAAGATCCAACCACAGGATTTAAACATGTGAGGATAAAAGGGCTGACATGTTAAATGAATGAGTTGGTCTGGGTGATTAGCATGTTATTCTAGCATCAACCAACTGAATTCATTACAGTCCAGGTCATTTGTGATCACGTGAACCAAAATTAACCATTCACAAATCTAATCCATACTTAATTCCGTTATGGAAATATTGAGCTAATACATCTATAAACCATGGCCTACCCCGTGGCAGTATCCATGGTGACTAATTGCGCATTGTCATATTGAATTATTTTAAATTGCTTGTTACATTTCAGCCAACAGCTTTGTGAGGTGATCTTGGGAGGGAACCCGTGGGGATCCATCAGTGGCATCCATTAGCATGGTGGAGTCCACTATCAAAATGTTTCCTCTATCACTCCTTCCCTCCGTCTGTCTCTCTTGACCAGGACGCCTGTCTGCAATCAGATGCAGCACATCTTGCCTTGGCAGGCTGCACACCCATTGGTCACCGTCCAACCCAATATGTGACAGATTGGTTCGGACGAATCGCTGCTGCATACCCAAATGGGCCCAGTCTCCGTCGGCCATGTCCTCAGCCAACTGTTCCCCGGGCAAACAGATGAGACGTTCACACACTGCCAGTCATGCCTTCCGTGCCACACGTCTATGCTGTCCACATTGTGTAGTCTTAACACAGCCACAAATGGGTTCTTACAGAGCTGGCTTGACCCCTTTCTACAGTGTTGTTCAGCCTTCATTCAGCAATAAGGTATTGCCATATTGAAGCAGGATTTTGGCTCGGTGGGGTGTTTCCTTCCAAAAAGAAGGGCTGGCTGCCCGAGGATCTTTTTCATCATAATCCATACAGAAAACAAAACAATATCTCACCATCATAAAATGTTGTTCACACATTGAAAAGGCCAAAGGTAGACAATGAAAGTTGGCAGTTCAACAAGAAGTGGAGAAATATCTATTAAATAATGTGGGCCCAAAGCCCACATGTTTGATCTGCAACAAGGCAATCTCAGTTACAAAAGAATACAATCTGAGAGGGCATTGCATCACATGTCACTCAAACTTCAATGGAACATATCCGACGGGCTCACAATCGTGTTGAATCAAAGTGCAGAGCCTCTCTGTGAATGACCAACAGAGGGGAGTTCTAAAGGTTCAGTCCTGTTCAGAACAAGAGGAGGAACATCAGCTTCTTCCATGTGCATTGGATTCTTTGTAATAACACAAAATATAGAAATGTATTGTTTCCTGTATTGTTGTAGGGGGCAAATGTACGGGGCACTATCATATGTACTCACACCGTTAGTTATCAGTTTATCATTAATAACGATCCTAGCAAAATATTAACTATTAAAATAAAAAAGGTATTCATCTGAATTAATAATAACGAGGCACCACCCTGGAATCGGGGTGGTAAGCAATGGAGTCAGATGGAGTCAGTCTCGTATCTTTTACCAAAACGTTAATTAATAAATTCATTAATTAATTGGTTAATTAATTAATTAGTAATAACTATATCAATAACTAGGGATGGTGAAGGCTCGTAAGAATGTTTATTAAATTCAAATTGGCAAATGGCATAAAGTAAATATCCCCTTAAATACGATAAGCAATGCACAACTGAAGTGTATGTGTGTGTGTGTGTGTACATAAAATGTCTACCAAAGGGGGAACAAAGAATCCTACAAGGGGGCAGGGGGCTGTGGGGAATGCAAAGGCAATAACACATTTGGTGGCTATTCGGGCCTAAGTCAGTGATCGGGGGTTGTGATAAGCAGGGTGCTGGTTTGGCGTGGTCTCACCAAGATAGCATTTACAACTCTGGGGCCAAGCACGTGGGGAACATCAAAAGACCCAGGTGGTAAAGGGGGATGGAGACTGTGAGGAAAGAAAAAGGGGGCTCTGATAAGCTCTAACACGGGTTCTCTGAACATTAGATCGAGAATGGATAAATGGATCAAACAGGTTTACAGTATCATTTGGTAATATCAATAAACGAGTAAGTATACCATCATAACACACTTCTACCTAACTCTGCCCAGATATCTACCTCGGTCGCATGGTTAGCGACCGGAAGGCGGCCCGGCCTTTCGTTGCGGTCCGGTTCGCCTGCTGGGGATCGGCTGTGTCTCTCCCAAATAACTTCGTCCAGTTCATTGCGTAGCCGTAGTCAGCCTTATGGAAGGCGGTACATGCTTCTCCCTGGGTCTCGTTATGTGTCGTTCTGGTTCTGGCATCTGGAGCTCGATGGCAAGCGTCGGTGTTACGTTCACGGTGTGCAGAGCGGTTCGTCGGTGTCGGATTTCAACGGGTGGTTGACTGCCCTTATACTAAGACAGCAACTGCGTAACTGATGCTTCTGGTTATCATAGACGGGGCTAGACGAGGGTCTCTCGCTACTGCGTGGCTGGTCGGGGACTCAAACGTAGCTTCTTGGGTCTAATAACCAGGTCATTACCATCACGCAACGCACATAATAGTAGGCTAAGGATTCACTCAGCACAAGGTGTGAAAGGGCAGTGAATGGAGGATCTTGGGGAACCAGGGTTGCTACACAAACCTGAACAATGATGCTTGTCAAGGTCTGATCGCCTTTGCATATAGCTCTCAACTCACATCGTGGTGGTGGCGGTGGTGAAACTGTTTGGAAAAGGGCATGGCACTTTTTATAATACTTGATGGTGATTGAATGAGCCAACTGTCTATCGCCACATGCTTATAGCTGCCAGTAGTTCCTAATAAAACCCTGATTGTTCCAAACCACTGTGGTTGGGTCACAAATGGATAACTTGAATCCTTGCCAGATGGATTCTGGCATAAATCTGACCTTGAGAATGCAGATGCCTCGCGAGGTATGTCCTAAACATCCAGAACCTTAAATGCAGCTTTCCTTACTTCAAGGTGGCCAACAAGGGGAGGCTTATCCTGACCGACAGTCTTCATTAACCTTCTGAGCCTCTTCAGGTGCACACCACCTGAATGAAACCTCAGATTGATCCAAGACATCGACGGAGTCTATTTTAAGCCTTTGATGTGGGACACGTGTGGTTGTATGGTCGGTGGAGGCCAACCTTCGATGCTACGTCTAGACCGGTGTCAGCCCCATCCACTGCGACCACTCACAATGGCGGCTATTTTGTGACCCCTGTTTGCCCTCACGTATGATCATGTGTGATGTCATCCAGATGACATCACACATGATCAAAGCCTGCTCTTGAAGATGGACTCATGAATGCAGGGCAGAGCAATATGTCTTCTTTTTATGTATTGCAAGTTCAAGTTCATTTGGTGCCGCCCAACTTGAATTCAATGTTATATCAACACAATTGTTACAAATATTGTATATAGTTTAAACGCAATATTCTTTGTCTTTTCTTTGTCTCTTCTTCTTGCTCTTATTCGTAGTAAAAGTAGCATTAGTTGTATTACGCTGCTTCTGCATAGAGAATTGCGATGATTATTATTATGTGCTGCCTCTGACAATCTGTGTCTTTAGCACAGAATGGGAGCGTGTTTTGTGACTTGGACCCGAGTCACACAAAGGTCGTTCACACACAGTGACTGAAGACACGACTTGAGAGTCGTCCTCAAAAGACTCAAGACTCCACTCAGACTCCAGATCTGGGACTCGTGAACAATCCGCATTAGGAATTCACAGTGAAACCGGATCTCTCTGCCACCGGCGGTATGCAGTGCTAAATACAGAGTTCTATGCAGAGCTGAGGCCGTGTGGCGTCATGGAAACAAAGAGCAGAACACAAGCGCTCCGTGTTTCATACAATCGATGACTCTCCAGTATCGTTGATGTGAGTCCTCCGATTGAACATAATGGTTTGGGGAACACATCGTGTCTGCTGGGCGACTCGCGTTCATTTGGATGCAACAAACATTTGTTATATAGCTACTCTGGCAATCACTTGATGTTGGGTGCTTATTATACAAAATCCATCTTTTATACTTATACTACTACGCTGTTATAATGATTATGATGATGATTATTCTGATAGTTCTATTGTCCTGGTGGCCCGGAGCCCGCGCCAGGACAAACCGGCAGCAGAACTGCCACCAGGACGAGCAGACCGCTGACTTTCACGGTCCACGGAGCCGCACCCTGGGCTCCGTGGGGGTAGAGGGTGAACGAGACAAGGAAAAAGTGTGTCGGCCATTGTTCCAGAAAGGCTCTGAGGCTATTTTAATGTTCTCTGTTGGAATGAAGAGCAAACGGCCATATCAAGGTGACGATAACCGAGGATGTGTTGTTGGTGTGTGCGCGCGTCTGTGTGTGTGTGTGTGTGTGTGTGTGTGTGTGTGTGTGTGTGTGCCTGTTGAGGTAATTGTATGGCGGTCATCGGCAAAAATGTCCTTTGTGGTGAATACAAAAATGCATCATCATGCACTATTATAGAAAATGCTTTGTAGGAAACGTCGTCAGGCAACACATTACAATAACGGCTGTGTGAGACAACGGACTCGCTCACCCGACAACCTGCGAGAGCAGGGAACCGGGCAAGCACCCCAAAAATGGATTTGCCCTTGGGTACACTCACACACACACTCAGACATACACACGCACACAGGAACGCAAACACGCACACACACACATTCTGACACAAACTCACACAGACGCACGGACACACGTGCACATATACACACTCACCTACACACACTCACACACACGCACCGACCGACACTCTCACACACCAACCTTCACACGCACACAGACACACACATGCACACACACTGATTATAT
>OMOU01018271.1:1630-14109 GCA_900312585.1 Malacocephalus occidentalis
GGGCGGGGCCCCGCGGGGGGGGGGGGGCGTGGCCGGGACTACTGTCGTTTGAAAACTAAAAGCGCCTTATTGTAGAAAAGCGTAAAAACCCTGACAGACACGCTTATCCTTACCTTGGCCCTACATGGCAAATTATGAACATTGGGTTTATACTTGAGATGCTGTCCCAGTGTCCTGCAATCAAAAATAGCGCACTCAATACAAAAATGCACAATTAATATAAACTAAATTACGTTGACGTACCATAAGAAACATGTATGTCACCTTTATGACCGGTTTCTCCGTTTGTATCTGAAGTGCTCATGTGCAGAAGATATGTAATGATATATTGCATCATCTGGGATATGAATACACAGCTTTTCGGACCCATTATGCCCAAATCCAAATGCGCCTAATGCGTTTGTCTTGCATCGCATACAACTTTGCCCACATACCACCAATTTGCCAACGCCGCGCAATACGCGGTGAAGTTGGCTTGACGTTTGACAGTCGGTGTCTTCACATTATTGCTTTAAAACATTCAAATGACGCGCACTTACCTACCTCGGATCGCCGTGACACAGCTCTTCGTGTGTTGACTTAATGGAACAAAAGCATGTGGTGGTGCTGACACCAAGCCGATGATCGCAGCAGATGGAGCGCAGAAGTTTGAACAGAAAAGTAAATATGTGGCATGTAGGGCATCTGCGATCCACAACCCCCGCCAAAAACCTCGAAGTCGATCTGTCGTTGCACCAGGGCAATGCAAATTCACACGCCTGTGAGACGTTGAGCGACTACTCGGTTGTGCGTAACGAAGCATCTCCCCTCCCTCTCTAGAACCCTCTCGACTTGTTCTCCCCCCCACGCCCACCCCATCAAACTAAACACGGTTACACTATGGTTACACTACAAGTGGTGTTTCAGCTGCAGCATCAGGAAAGGCAAATCAGGCAAATGTTTGGGGCCCCAAAGAAAAATTGCAATCACATTTTGCAATGACAATTATGAACCCTCACCCCAAAATCCCCCTTTATTTCATGACATGATATGTGATCCCCCCGAAGAATCGTTACCTTACCGTGGTGGGGGGGTTTGGGTGCCCCAGAGCTGTGTGGATCCAGGCCGGGCCTGTTATGGCCATGGACTGGCCATAACAAACACCATGTTTGAACATAAGGTGGCTCATAAGTGTACCTGGTACCGGGCCACCTTAGGCCAAAGATCAATGATCGACTTTGTTGTCATATCAGCAGATCTGCGGCCGCATGTTAGATTGTCTTCCTGTTTAGATTGTCTTCCTGTTTAGATTGTCTTTCCTGTTTAGATTGTCTTCACTGTTTTAGACTGTCTATTTATTTATTTTCACTAATTCACCTGGGCCTGAGAGGCATGTAATTTAATCTGTGCTGTATGTCAATATAGCACATTTGACAAATAAAATAACTTTGACTTTGACTAAAGAGAGGTGCAGAGCTGTCAACTGATCACCACCTGGTGGTGAGTTGGATCAGATGGCGGAGGAGGCTGCCGGACAGACCTGGTAAACTCAAGCGGGTAGTAAGGGTGAACTGGGAACGTCTGGTGGAAGCCCCTGTCCGTAGGGTCTTTAACTCCCACCTCCGGAAGTATCCCGGAAGAGGTTGGGGACATGGAGTCCGAGTGGGCCATGTTCAGAGCCTCCATTGCAGAGGCGGCGGCTAGGAGCTGTGGCCAGAAGGCTGTCAGTGCCTGTCGTGGCGGCAACCTAAGAACCCGCTGTTGGACACCAGCGGTGAAGGAAGCCGTCAGGCTGAAGAAGGAGGCTTTTCAGGCTTGGTTGGCCCAGGGGTCTCCCGAAACAGCAGACAGGTACCGGGAGGCCAGGAGGGCCGCAGCCTCAGTGGTCGCTGAAGCAAAAACCCGGGTGTGGGAGGAGTTCGGGGATGCCATGGAGAAGGACTTTCGGTTGGCATCAAAGAAGTTCTGGCAAACCGTTCGGTGACTCAGGAAGGGAAAGCAGGGCTTAGCTCAGGCTGTACTCAGTCGGGGAGGAGAACTGCTGATCCAGCCTGAAGATGTTGTCTGGGATGTTTGAGGAACTCCTGAACCCGACCAACACGCCCTCTGGGGAAGAGGCAGAGTCCTAAGCCTCAGGGGGAGCCTCACCCATATCCTTGGAAGAGGTTGCCAAGTAGTCCAACAGCTCTACGTGCCATTTGGTCCCTGTACAAATAAAGTGAGAGCTGTGTCCGTATTCTCGGCACAACGTCAAGCACGTTCTCGGTGGGTGTTGGGCTCCGCCAAGGTTGCCCCTTGTCACCAATTCTGTTATTTGTGATCACCAAAATCACCAATTCTGTGATGGAGCGTGAGATGGACAGACGGATTGGTGCGGCGTCTGCAGTAATGCGGGCACTGTACCGGTCCGTTGTGGTGAAGAAGCTGAGCCAGATTTACCGCTCTCAATTTACCGGTCCATCTACGTTCCAACCCTCACTTATGGTCACGAGCTCATTCGAACTCTGGTGCGGATCAAACAAACAAACTCTGGTCCGCTTGAAAACGGGGGTCTCGGACCGCTTCCAAGTGAACTACGTTCATTTTAGGTGTGAACGCGATCCGAACCAACTACAGGAAGCGAACCAAAAAAAGAGTACATTCTGGATGGTCCCTGTGGACCATCCTGTGGAATCCGTCGTGTGTGTGTTCATCTTTCTATCTGGTGTGTCTGTACTGTGAATCAGAGTCATGCATTGGGTCAGGTGATCCACAAAATAAGTAATTCGCGGCTGGTATTTTGTCTTATTTTCTCCCGGGTTGGATCGTGTTATATATTATATATACTATATATTTATATGTCAAGGTTTTTTTTCGAGGGACGGATGATCATTAATTGATAGACGCCATTATTAGTTTTACAATCAATGGAGGGAGGGGGCGTGCGGATGGGGTTGCGACAGGATTGTGGAGACGGGCCAGTGGGATCACTGATGCCGCGGCCCACCGTGCTTTACATCCCCTGTGTAATACACCACTGGTGGTGGGTGTTTGTTTATAATGATTCGCTTAACAAAGTCCAGTGTGAACGTTAACCACGCCAAATGAACACCACAACAAAGTATCAAATTCACCCCTGAATCGGACCGAGTCTACCAAACTATAGGTGTGAAAGGGCCCTTAAACTCTGAGATTCTCTATGCTCAGTGTGAGTTTCTGCAAACAGAGCTGTCAAGCAATGGGTACTTTGTTTAATCTTCAATTTTATTCTACTTGCCTGTTGTTTTGAGGAGTATTTGCATGGCTGTTTAATTTTTTGATTACTATTTCGCTTTTGATTGCAGGCTGGATCTGTTGATACTTTAAAAATCTATTTTGAGTGAGTCCTCGCCCCTAACCTGACACCTGGACTGTTATTGAACTTACAATTACACTCGGAACTCAGCTACATAGCATGCAGGCACTCTCACCGCACTGGTCACTTATCATTTATCATTACACTTCATCATTACATGTTGCTGCTACTATTACTATTTTTATGCTATTCTAAAAATATTATACTCTTGTGTCTTCTTGACACCTTTTACTGTACCTAGTAGGTACTTCACTAATTGTTTAGAACTGCAGGAGGGAATGGGAAGTAAGCATTCCATTGCATTTGTTATATATGGCAATACATGTTTAGAATGTCATATAATGTATGTTCAGCATCTTTGTTGAACATACATCTTTGTTCAGCATGTACATTCAGCATATATGTTCATGTGTGTTCAGGCTATATGTTCATTTATGTTCATGTATTTTCAGCATGTGTCTGAAATTTCGCTGAGCTCTGACCACAGCGACTGAATGATGCAGCAACATACAGGCAGAAACAAGGTAAAGTAACAATGCTGAAAATTGCCTTTCTGTACAACCACATTGGAGGTTGGCAGACTGCAGAACATGTTTTATTTTCTCTCACACATCAGTTACTTCTACTACAGTTCAGTTTCTCTCAGTATGATGATTTTAGTTTATAGGTTTTTATATTTGCAATTTATTTACTTAGACGCTGGCATGAATTGTGACTTTGGGCCAGATAATCGTCTTATTCAGGGGTCTACTCATATTCTCAGACTACTCCCTCGATACTAAAATGTATTGAAATAGCAAATGTCTTTTTACATATCGAGCTGCCAAACCCAATGAACACACAATAATGTAAACCTGGAGGCGTACACAGGAACACATGTCTTACTCTCCTTGATTCACAGAACACAGGTTCCTCTTCCAGAACACAGTCAACACTTTTATACGCTTGGCTAGTAAGCATGCAAGAAATAGATCTGTGATGCAGAGAAACACACGCACACACACACACAGCAGTTTCAGGCTTGGTTCACTGAGGAAATCAATATGAAATTGGAACATTTGACAGAAAGGTCTTTTGATTTCAGTTGACATGGGAGAACAGTGCATTATCTCCTTGTGTGTACTGTTCTTGTCAGTTTAGATGTTTTTTTATCATCTGTGCCACATGGCTTGCCTGGGTCCAGACCTTTGAATCTGCTCACTCCACCGAGTTGACTGATTCTGGTCTGGAATCCTGACATGAAAGAGATTTCTCAGTTAAAAAAGCAATTATCCAATGAGTGCCGTGGGGGGGGGACCAACGACTAGCCAATCAGCAGTTTTTACTGCGCTGCACTCTTAAAACCCTGGCAAAACAACTTGTTTGGCATGGCAATGCATTGTTGGTCTCAAGTAATTGGTGAAGACAAATCAAATCCATCTCTCCCACATAAATGAGTGGAGGCTACGTCAGTCTTAAAATGGAAATGGAATGAAAGTTGACAATTATTTCTGTTATCTACCGCATGGCATCACATTAACACATTTGAGGATAATATGCTTATAATAGATCAAATATACACACTCTCTGTAGCTCCAAGGTGATAAAGCAGCATCCCTCTGCCCTCATTAGGGATTATGAATAGTTCATTAAAGTGGTGTAACCAAGATGAGGAATAGTAATAATTAATAAGGCAGGCAGAAGACACCCAGGGACCATATGGTTCACGGCCAACTTATTTAATTTTTATACAAACTAGAGGCCTATTTGGAGAGTGTTCCTAAATTGTAGTGCTGGTTGGTTACAAAGGCAGGTCCCCAAGAAAAGATTGTGATTAACTTTGTATTTATTTGAAATAGAAACCCTGGAACTATCTATAATAAACTTGACATGGTCTCACCCAAATGTCAGAAAATACATCTCAAATACAAAAATACATCTCAATTTAACCTGCTACACAAATGGTAGCAGGTTAGGATCTTGGATATATTTCTCTTAGCTCTGAATGAACAATTATTTGGTTCACATTTTCACATTTCAATGCCTCAAATGAGATCTAACTTTAATATGCAGAATAAGTCTTCAACGCAACCCTCTATGTATTATCGCCGAACTTTATCAGAATCTGAATCTGAAATAGCTTTATTGTCTTAGTGTTTTCAAACAAGGAATGTGTTTTTGTGCAATTGGTGCTTAACATTGAATGTTAAACAGAGTGTAAATAAAATAATAAAAAATAAAAACATTGCTATTTAGTGCAATTTAAAGAAAAGATGTGCGTTAATGCACTGCAGTAGTGTCCATGGGGGTGGGAGTCTTTGGGGATCAGTGGGGCTCACCAGTCTTGTTCATGAGGCCAGATGCCGTGGGAAAGAAGCTGTGATGTTCCTCCTGGCAGAGGGAGAGTTTATATCCAGGGTCGGAGGGGTCGATAACAATCTTACTTGCGTGCCTCAGGGTCCTGGAGGCAGAAACAAGTGTCAACTGGGGAGTCACACAGGGTGATGGGAGCGGGTGGGGCTGGGTTTTTCCGGAAGTCTACTACAATCTCCACTGTCTTGAGAGCATTGAGCTCCAAGTTGTTCTAACCGCAACAGATCACCAGAAGGTCAATTTCCAGCCCTTTTCCAGACTGCAGCCTCCTCCTGTATGCCCTTAACATGCATGACTGTGTAGACACACACAGCTCCAACACCATACTTGAGTTTGCGGACATCACCAACAATGATGAGACCACCTACATAGAGGAGGTCATGGACTTGGCAACCTGGTGGCAGGACAACAACCTCTCTAAGGAGACTAAGGAGGAGATGAAGTTTCTCGGTGTGTTCAACAAAGATGACCTCACCTGGTCCAGGCAAGTAGACTCGGCTGTAAAAACTGCCCAAAAGCACCTTTACTTTCTGAGGAGTCTTTTTCCTTTTTCCTTTTTACTCTTTACAAGACGGTAGTTGTTCCTAGGATCAAAACAAAACACGGGAAAGCCACATTCTGCCACTATGCCACACATAGCTGGAATAAGCTCCCGGAACAGATCTGCCCCAGATCTGCCCCAATTCTACTTCCTTTTAAAAATAGATTAAAGACGTTTACCTCTGCTTTTAACTGCTGCTAAACAACTGCACTCTCGACGCTAAAATGCATTCTCTTTTAAGGATAAACAGTCATTGATATGTTCTTTTTTATGCTTTTATTTTAATTTTATTTATTTATTTTAATTTCTATTTATTTTCTATTGTCAATTTTATCTATGTTGCTGCCTCCTATTTTTGCTGCTATCTCTATGCTATGTGCCATCTCTATGCTAACTTTTATGTGAAGCACTTTGAATTACCTTTGTGTATGAAATGTGCTATACAAATAAACTTGACTTGACTTGACTTGACTACTTCTGTCAATCTCTGTTTAAGACGCTGCTGCTGTGACGCCAGTGACACTGCATCCACTGGTGATGCTGCATCTGAATCATTGGATTGGTTTGTTTGGTTAGGTTAGGTTAGGTTATTTGCCTACCAGGGGCCAGGGCTCCAGACATAGAAGCTAATCTCAGGTTGCTGACATGCGGTAAGGACACATACAGAGTTATGTACACTAGCTTTGACAACATTGTAATTAATGACGCTATGTCGCTTCTTGACTTCGCAAGAAAGATGTGTCAGCATTGATTAATTCTCTCTGGCCCTCTACCTGTCAGGGGTATTGATGAGCAATATAGTAGGTTAAGGTCCCTAAATCGTTGGCTGGCTCGCTATAGTCGAGAACAGGGCTTAAGTTTTGTGGATAACTGGCCCTCCATGTGGGACCCCCCTGGTGTGCTGATGAGAGACGGCCTTCACCCCACTGGGTTAGGCACCTCAATTATGTTGGAAAACATAGACAGTTGCCTTAGCCAGGCATGACTCGTTCACTGACAGCACGCCGGGTTGCTGGTGATTAGCGAGCCCGCTAGTAACACTATAGCCAGCATTGCAGAGTCTAGAACACTGAGTGGGTTAACTAAGCTAGTTAGCCTGGGTGATGTATCATGTAATGCAGACACTGAGGCGCTTCCTAGCTCATGCCCACAGCAGTGACTGTCAACTGGAGGTTTATAGTTTACCTATTGCCATTAGTGTTGTGCCACTGCCCCACATTGCCCCAAGGCGTAAAGTCCGCATGCGAAGGCAACCACCACTCAGTGAGAATGTAATTGTTATTTCCACAATTTCTTCCTCCTCAGAGCTGAGCAGTAATCGGATTCATTAATATCAGATCGCTTTCAACTAAAGCGCTCCTGGTCCAGGATCTAATTTTTGAGCAGAGGATAGATTTCCTGGACCTGTGTGAGACCTGGTTAAAACCAAATGTTTACCTGGTTAAAACCAGATCAAACTATGTTAACTCACGACTATCTTACTGTGACAATATTTTGCTTATGGGGGATTTTAACATCCAGGTGAATAACCCATCTGACTACCAGGCTACCTTTAGTTGCCGTCGTATCACCCCTGTAACCACCATAGCCATAAACCGATGGGTTTAGCACCACTTTATCCACAGCCATCGATTCTGCTGCTCCTCTTGTCGTTAAAAACGAAAAGTGAAAAGACAATTCAACGAAGACACCTGAACCCTTAAAAAAAGCTGCAGAACACTTGAACGCAAATGTCGCTTGACTAAACTTGAAGTCTTCAATCTCGCATGGCATGACAGCCTGCTTAACTGCATTAACTAACTCCAGTGTCATCAACTTAAATAAGAACAATCTGACACATATTGACACTGTGAAAGAGCTGACACAAAAACAAACTCACAAAATTAACTCCTCCCTCTCAACAAGCAACTTCCTGGAGTTCTTCAAGCATAATATAGAATCAATTAGAAAAGACAATGATGCCTCTTCTACCGCTCATCCTGATCATTCGACAGGTCTGGCACCACGTATCCTCCCTGAAACTACTAGAATTGTAGCTAGCCGATACATCAATCACCTGACAGCAAATAACTTATTTTAACCCTTTTAGTCTGGGTTCAGGACCCAATACTCCAACAAAAGTGCTGTGACCAGAGTGGTAAATGATCTCTTCCTTACCATGGACAGCAATGCAAGCTCCCTGCTGGTGTTGCTTGACTTCAGCACTGCTTTTGACACAATTGACCATAGCATCCTCCTGTATCATCTCAAACACTATGTTGGCATCAAAGGCGCTGCTCTCCGCTGGCTTAGATCCTACCTCACAGATAGAACACAATTAGATGTCTGTGAAGACTCAAAATCGAACCATTGCAACCTAAGCTAAGACATGCTCCCTCTCGGTAATATTATTCACAGCTATGGAATTAGCTTTCACTGCTATACCCACGACACCCAAATCTACATTCCTATTGGATCAAAAGACTCCCCTGACTGTTTACTACTGGACGTACTGCTGGTGTGTTCAGTGGACGCATCGTTAGTGTGTTTACATATAGACGCATCCCTAGTGTATTTAGTGGACAGGCCCTTATTGTGTGTAGTGGACACACACCTAGTGTGTTTACTAGTAGACGATGTTTAGTGGATGTAACCATAGTGTGTTTAGAGGACGCACGCCTAGTGTGCTCGGTGGACGCCTCGCTTGTGTGATTAGTGGAAGCAGCCCTAGTGTGTTTACTAGTGGACGCACCCCTAGTGTGTTTAGTGGACACACCTCTAGTGTGTTTACTAGTAGACACACCCTTAGTGTGTTTACTAGTGGACGCACCCTTAGTGTGTTTACTAGTGGATGCACTCTTAGTGTGTTTAGTGGAGGCACCCTTAGTATGCCCCCACAAAGAATCGTCACCTTATCGTGGTGGGGGGGTTTGGGTGCCCCAGTGAACCTGGGAGCTGTGTTGTCCAGGGCAACAGCCCCTGGTAGGGTCTCCCAAGGCAAAGTGGTCCCAGGGGAGGGGCCAGACCAAGAGCGATTCAAAGACCCCAAAATGAAAAGGCTTCCCACGAACGATGTCACCTTGCCCGGACAAGGGAAACCGGGGGCCCCTCCTGGAGCCAGACCTGGGAGGGGAGTGTCTGGTGGCCGGGCCTGGATCCACGGGGCCCGACCGGGCCAAGCCCAAAGAGGCTACAAGGAGCCGCCTCCCTGTGGGCCCACCACCTGCAGGGAGTGTCATTGGGGTTGGGTGCGATGTAAACCGGTGGTAGGCAAAGGCAGGGGCCTGGGCGCGTGGATCTCCGGCATCGCCGACTGGTCCTAGGGACGTAGAACGTCACCTCGCTGGCGGGAAAGGAGCCTGTCGAGAAAGGTTGATTCACCGGTGTCCGAAAAACCATGGGATGATGGGTAAAGTAAGGAGGAAGTGGAATAATTATAAATCTATGTATAATCATGATGATGTTTCGTATCGGTTGTCATAAGTCAGGAGGATGTGGAGTTATGATAATCGTTATATATATTGTGTATATTGTGTTGTGATATCTCGTATACGGTGTTATGATATCATCATAGGGAGTCATTACGAAAGCCATTAAGTTAAGTAAGATACCACAGTATATTGATGATATGTGTGAATATTAAGTGTCTATATGTGTAACCTGAACCATGTGGGTCCCTAATAGAAAGTATGACAGAAAGGCCCTGAGGGCTCTCAAGGCTCTAGGTATCGAACAAGGGTAGTTAATATTAGTGAACACTGGATGGCGGTGTCATAGATAGAGCAACAGATGGTTTTCATTAAGGAACACACCCCCGGACCTGTCCAGGATAGTCAGCAAATATTGGTGTTGGAGACGACTGCACATGCGTTAAGAGGATGGAAAAAATAGTAGATCGGACTCTAGTATAAAAGACAAGAGGATGGAAAAAATAGTAGACCGGATCCTAGTATAAGAACTGAAATCGACGAGTATGCCCCAGGACCATGGAACAAGAGGACCCAAGACCCAAGACCACCCCGAGGAGAAATGCACGTTGGAAGCCCAGAAGACTTTTTAGAATAAGATAGAAGAAACTTCTAGAATGAAGAAGAAATCCCAGAATTAAGAAGAAACCCCTGGAATAAAGAAGAAGAATACAGAAGAATAGAACTGAAGAAATACTTGGAACAGACTTTACTGGAGGATAGCCATTTTAGACAAATACTCGGAAGATACTATCCCTCAGAGAGTATTCATTATACTTTAGTTTTTTTTGAATATTTACCTTTTTTCAAATTTTTGAATATGTACCATTTTTCCCAAAAAATTAATAAGGTCCATATCAGGTTTCCCTTGACTGTCCAGCCAAGAGGGGTGTCTCCTACAGCCCAGCTGGGGCTGTGTATATTCTCAAGCTGCTATTTTTGGATAGATTCATCGAATCTGGCCCTGGGCTTCAACAGTGCACATGAACCGGAGGGCGAGAGCACAGTGTAGTGTAGTCAGTACCCAACTACCCACAGGGTCCAGATAGTTTTGTTAGAATTGGACGCCGTACTTTACCGCTCAGTATCATCATCATCCAGACGGTTAGTAATAACAACACTCAACATATGTGGATGTTTTATAGCTCAGGGAGGACAGTCTACTAACCCACAGGGAGAGTAAACCTCTACGGTCTCTCATTGATGGCATGTAGTCAAGAGAAGAGTCCAAGGAGCATTTAGACAAAACATCAGCATATTGCGGATATCGAGGAAGGCTCGTTTATTGTCAATCTAGCACTCCTGTTCACTGAAGACGAACCTAACAAGATACCATCCAGAATCCATCCATTACTACCCCAGCAGTCATGTCTCTATCTCATATCAAGAATGGATTAATTATGAATATTCCCTCCCATTTATATAAGCTCTCATGTTATGCCCTAGAGGTCATAGAGTGAGTTGGCTTAGATTGTTATTGTGGACCATTATATTCTTTATTTGAACAATTGCATTTGCCTTTATTATAACTATATTTGCTGATTTCGTGCTGAGCGTTTGGCTGTTCCCCTGCTGAACTCTTATAATATAACTATCAATGGATTGATAAATAGATTACCTGTGGACATTCGATCATTGCCGAAGGAGAAGAAGATTCAAGAAGTGTTTGAGGTTGACACCTGGTTCTAAGAGGTTACTTAGTAAAATACAACGTATCCCTAAGGCTATCCATATCCATGCCCTAAAATATATCCTAGCGAGACAGCAAGTGCACGGATCCCAGGAGGGAGCTGCCATAATGGACGCGATTGGGGCTGCTGCTCGAAGCCAGGGTTATGCCATGGGTCTCGGCACCAATGTAAGCGGGGTAGACGTTCGGACATAAGGCAGTTAGGGGCTAGGCGTGTCTCCCCAACGACCTGTTAACAACCGTTACAGGATACAGGTTTCACAACACCTCCGTTAGAGGGGGTTATCTGAGCGGATCTAACAAGCCGGAGCTGGTGCGGGAGGTGGAGCGGTACCAACTAGATATGGTTGGGCTTACCTCCACGCACAGCGCCGGTTCTGGAACCAAACTCCTGGAGAGGGGCTGGACTCTCTACTTTTCCAGAGTTGCCCAAGGTGTGAGGCACCAGTTGGTTGTGGGGATACTCACAAGTTCCCGGATGAGCGCCGCTGTGTTGGAGTTTTCCCCGGTGAACGAGAGGGTCGCCTCCATGCGATTGCAAGTCGCTGGGGGGAAGGCTCTGACTGCTGTGTGTGCTTATGCACCAAACAGCAGTTCAGAGTATCCGGCCTTCTTGGAATCCTTGGAGGGCATCCTGGAACGCCATCCGGGGACTCAATAGTTCTACTGGGGGACTTCAACGCACACGTGGGCAACGATGGAGAAACCTGGAGGGGGGTGATTGGGAGGAACGGCCTGCCCGATCTGAACCAGAGTGGTGCTTTGTTGTTGGACTTCTGTGCTAGTCATGGACTGGCCATAACAAACACCATGTTCGAACATAAGGTGGCTCATAAGTGTACCTGGTACCGGGCCACCTTAGGCCAAAGATCAATGATCGACTTTGTTGTCGTATCAGCAGATCTGCGGCCACATCTTTTGGACACTCGGGTAAAGAGAGGTGCAGAGCTGTCAACTGATCACCACCTGGTGGTGAGTTGGATCAGATGGCGGGGGAGGCTGCCGGACATACCTGGTAAACCCAAGCGGGTAGTGAGGGTGAACTGGGAACGTCTGGTGGAAGCCCCTGTCCGTAGGGTCTTTAACCCAAGTGGGCCATGTTCAGAGCCTCCATTGCAAAGGCGGCGGCTAGGAGCT
>OMOU01018331.1:10328-24553 GCA_900312585.1 Malacocephalus occidentalis
ACAGACAATTTAAGGAGAATACATTTCAATAAATGTGCTTCCATACACAGGAACCAAAAGCCAATCAAACATCAACTTCAAATAGACCCTATTATAACTTTTAGACCCCATCTAGAAGTTACTTGGGAGACTCAAAAGTTAAGGCTATATCACACACAAAAGTATAACATTACACAAACAAAAACGTTTTGATGGCCTTAACCAGTGCACTGTATTTGTGTTAATAACAAGTTTGCAAACACAACATGAATACTTACAGAGTTGTCTTCCTTTCCTTCCAACAATTACTGAAGAATGCTTAAATCGGTTGACAACTCAACTCTGGAAGAGAGAAAAGAAAATGATTGAAGTTAAGCCTTAAGTGGTTACGGACTGATACTACATGGGAGGAAACTACCCATTGAATACAGCAGGTGAGCATTTGAGGTGTCCCCATTGCAGATAGCATTAGCAGTGCTAGCTATTGGTAGTGATTAGAATTCAATCACTACCAATAGCAAATAAATGCTACATGTGATTTAAGCAATATCAAATGGCATTCTCCAAATGAAACAACGGTTTCAAATATTTTGAGTTAAAGGGCAAAGGCTTTAAATGTTGTTTCTCATTGAAATATGGGAAGATGGCCCACGATCTTACGCTTTCAGCTCATGTTTAGAATGACTAATACCAAGACTGAAAAAACATTATACTGTTGCAATACACAACATTAACACATGAACGTTTCTCAAATGGCAATATGAAAACCATTGCACGAAACAGGGTGATGTACATTTAGGTGACTTGCGGCCATTACAAATATTTACTGGCCTTGGGCAATGGCGTATACTTTGTTAGGTAACTGAACTAAACTCTTTAGTTTCCTGACTGAGCATTATTCACACAAAAAACATGAATTTTTTTTTTTTTTTTTTTAAAGGTAACAATCTTGAGAATCGTTTTCTTTTAACGCGAGTGCCCCATTTTTATTTAATTTTTTTAAATCGCGTGCAAATATATCCGTTCTGCAATATGTGAATGAATCTTCAGCTTGAAGTTACAAGCAAAAATTGTTTTTTGTTTCTCTTTGTAATGCAATTGAAGACGAGACATGTATTGTAAATCTGTTTGTAAATATGTTTCCAGTTAAAAGCAATAGGTCCTACGTTACATTTGGTGGCTTTTTCTTGACACTAGAAAGTTTTGCCATTTGTCCACTTTGGATTGAGTGATTTGGTCAGAATTGGTCAGAATTTATAGTCGCCACAATGCACTGTTCAGAAAAATAACAGGCAGACGACACACAGCCATGGCATTTATAGTTGCCATTTGCCATAACATCGGTGAAGACGCAAAAAATGTTTAACTTTGCAGTGCAGAGTTAAACATTTTCAAGTACGCGACAAATCGCCATATGAAGCAAGGGCATGGCAAGGGCCATGATTACGTAATTTTTGGTTTACACCGGCTCGCACAGTTCACACGGCTACCAACTATAAATTAGGTTGAATCGTTCAATTGCGATAAAATCAAGCATCAACTAATACCATTCAAATAAGTTTGTTGTTGTTATGTGAACGTTCTGTATCAATTCACTTTTATTATTCGCCAATGTGAATACTTTTCCATTTTGATTCTACATTGAGAAATCGTTTACATTTAGAAATACTACATGGTGACACACCATTGTCTTGTGATACATTTTCAGGAACGAACAGTGCATTGCATTAACAGTACGAGATCAACAAATGTTGCTTGCCAAACTATGAGATTCTATCAATTTTGTACGTTTAAAAAAAAAAAAAAAAAGGATCTGTAATTTGTTAACTGAAGCATAACAGCCGTAAAAAACATAATATTTATAAGCATGTATTTTTTATTTGTGTTTGTTGGGAGTGGGTTTGGGAAATTATTTTACGCCGGAATATATTTCGTCGATTAGTCCCGCAACTTTGGCCGTGTTGAGTGCAAAAACCCAGTCAGTAGTCTGTGGTTCAATAGGAGAATTGGGTTCCACACATTGAAAACATCTTAATGTGCCTTCCTTGCTTAAGGAAATTGACAATATACACAAGTAATTTACAGCTAACAAGAGCTAACAAAAGTGTTCGATCAAATGTTTTAACATGCAAGTGCTATATAAGAAAATGTAAGCACAAAAGCCCATTTCAAAGCCCAAGTGCATCATTTTGGCATTAAATGCATACTTACCAAGTGCAATTCTGCTCCGGATCCCCTCCACGTCTGGTCCATGCGTCAAACCTTTAAAATGGTAAAAGAAAAGGTTTAGTAAAAGAAAAAGGAAAACAGCACTCCCTACAGGTTGCAAATGTATTGCAGTCAAATGTGCACGACATTTTCGGCCGAAACATTTAAAAAGAAAGGCATACCATATTTCTTGAAATCGGTTGATCTGCATTTTCGTCACACTCCTTTAAAAGGCACGCAGGAAAATACCTACAAAAACATGAAGTATGCACACAATTATTAGTCTAATGTGTAATTTGTAGCAACAAAAATTGTAATCTACATCATTCAACAATGCTGAGGGAAAACGTGATTTAGTTGTGCAGTACAGATTTCCATTATGTAGACAGTGAACCCCTTTTCTCAAAAGCAAAAAGCTTTTAATTTAATTGTAAAAACGTATGCAGATGTTTTGGTTTGTTTTGTTTTAAAAATCATCAGTATGCATCAGTGATGTGGTCTGATTGTTTTCCATCACAATGTGTGTAGGTTTAAGATAACATGGTAAATAAAATACATATTTTGGTATTTTTTTCTTTTCAGTGTCTTAAAGGGTTAAAAGCCAACACCCTACTTTAGATTTCGACAAAACTTGGGTATCTTTTTATGTTACATGCCACAAAGATAACATTTCATGTGTGCATGCATCTCAACATTAAGATTATACTAAATTCGTGTCAAATAATCTTTGGGGATTTTTACACAATTCATCAAATCATTTTAAACCATTCTAATGTAAATTTCTCATCTCTTTCATCGTCCACTCATATTCGTTGTCTCTTAGATTTATACGTCTTCAAATTGAACCTCAAATTAGACTTGTTTTTTTCCCTTTTCCCCTTTTTAAGATATGACGTAATGCACAAAATGTCAAATATATCCAAAACAGGCAAAAATCCCCAAAGGCCATTGTATTCAAGGTAACTCATCAACTTTTTAAGCATGGAACCAAATCCTGGTGTTTTCTTGTTATTTTAAAACCAACCAAACGACGACAAGGGCATTTGTCCTTTCAAGGACAAAGCACATTTTAAATGCGTAGTTGGGAAAAATACCCAACACTTTTACAGCATCTCTTCAATAAGGAGTGATATCAACGCCAAATGACAAACATGCTTTCTGTAAAAACCCGAGGATGCTAGGATGAAACACCACCAGAGAGGAGATTTTTATTCATTGTCGAAAACACCCCATAGCCATTTTTGCACTCCTGTCTTTTAGCGTTGTCCTTTCCACCATATTGCTCTTCGCCTCGACTCGGCAACACAAGTACTCACTGAACAGGAAAACTGGAAAATAAACGCTTACCAGCAAAGCAGGGCGCCACTATCCCATTTCATCTGTTTGGAAGGTGGTACTTTCGGCCGTTTTTGAACGTTTTCGACGACTCTTCGGCCACATCATGTCTCGTCGCGTCTCGTCGACGGTGCCTGCTCGACGCCCCCGCTGTATCTGCCTTCTTCCCCGCGCTGCCGACGCTGTTATCCTCCGCTGGCTCTGCCCACTTTGCCTCAACGTAAGCACGCACAACTTCCTGAGCGGCGTCTGGGGCAAAGTCTGTCACAGCGTCACGTTTACCAGACTATCGAGGATACAAGTGCGAAAATACATGGGTTTTTTGTTGTTTTTATTTAATATATTATTAAATACATTTATGTTTTGGATGAACGAATGTATTGATTAACTATCTATGAATAATACAATATTTTATGAAAATGTATTTATTCAAAATTGTTATTCTATCTTAACATTATAGGGACACAGTCTCAGGCGATTTCTATAGAATCATGGCTATATTTGAAATGTAGCCATTGTTTACAAAATGCAAAGCAATCAAGCTAAGCCGTTCATTCCAGCATGATTAAACCACATTTAACATCGCCAGTTTTCTGTAGGCAAGGCTGTTGATCAATGTGCAATTGCTACGAATAGGTAGTATTCGTCCATGCCAGCAGATAGATAATGGCCATTTGACCGTCTTTTGGAAAAGACGGTCAAGTAGTTTTGGAAAACTTTGCAAAGTAGCCGTACAATATTCTGTTTCCATATTTCAGGACTGGGCACGGCTCCACACCCCACCCACACCACTGGCCAATGAGAGGCGAGACCGCGCAGGGCCGGGTTCTAGTGCTGGAAGATTTCTTTAAAAAGAACTTCAGCTTAGTAACGGGAGAGTTTCGACGTCCCGCCCACACATCCGGTCTGAAGTCTGACTCAAACACATTTTGCGACACTTGATATATGTGTGGTATATGTGATATATATATAGAAAAAAACACAGCATTTGACCTGCTGTAATGATGGCTGTCATTACTGGTCTACTGGTACCTAAGATATTGGCTGGACTCAAAATCATTGAGGGGAATCATTATTTGAAGATGGCTGGTGCAACACACACACACACACAGGCATATATATATATATATATATATATATATATATATATATATATATATATATATACATGGAACACACAGGCAGCATTGCACCAGTCATCTCCCCATATTCCCCTCAATGATGATGAGTCCAGTAATGACAGCCATCATTACAGCAGGTTAAATGCTGTGTTTTTGTCTTCTGTTCCACTGCAGTTTCAGTCGTTGTTCTAAAAAGCTAATGATTGAAGTATTGTGGGCATGTGCAAAATGGGTAATCTGTCTTTATATCATACATACGAAAATGAACATGCCTTTGTGCTGCCCAAACACAGACCTACATTATGAATGGATCAAAACACTTAACATATATCTAAATCTTTATGTTTAATGTGTAATGTGTCTGCAATTGTGTAATAATGGCATGTAAAATGCCACAACCAATATATCCAGTGTAAAACTAGCTGTAATAACACAACATGCCCACAAGGATAACACTACTGAAGACATTAATGAATTCAATGAATGAGCCACCCATTCATTTGAATGGCTGCCCAGACTCGACCTCTCAATAGACCTTTCTGACCTATTAGCCTACCTTAACCCTGACATAGACCCTTACCATTTGAACATCATATACATTAACCATACACACTTATTGTTACTAGGCCTATATTGACCATGGTGGAGAGTTAAGCTGTAAGAGCATTGAGTTCCTCAGTGTCCACCTCACCAAGGTCCTACCCTGCCACCCCCTTTCATGCCACAACCTTTCACAATGATCCTGTGGCATCATTTGAGAGAGTTGACAATCAATCAATCAAGGGTGGGTATCTCTCCCGAACTAATTATGGACCGTTTGTGTCCATCATCGTTTTTCAATTGCTGGATTTTTAACTGTGGTCTCAACTCCTACAGTCCAACTGGCTGCTGACTGTTGGAACGATCTGTCCTCATCCGCACTCTTGCCATTGGAGGCAAGAAGTCCCTCTCTTCTGCCAGAGGCTGCAGTCCACCTCCACGATTTGACCCATAGCTGGGATCTTTACACGGTACACTGCTCATATCCCTGATCAGGGGCCCTCACCGGGTACTGTCAACCGGAGCCAGCTGAGCTCAGGTCTCACGTGGGCAGGGTCGACGCCCCCTGAAACAGCGCCATCTAAAGGCACTACCCGCTACCACAGAGTAGTGGGAGCATTGATGATGAACCACATCCCAGTGTGGTTCCTGTTCTGCGGACCAAACCAACGTGGAACTTTCCACTGTTGGATCCTGAAGAAACCTAATTTCATGCCCATGGTGTATACATGGTGGAACGGGGGGGGATGACAAATAAAGATACTTCTTTAATTGTTATTGTACTAATAGTATAGTAGGCTACGAATATATTATCGTTACCCAGAGGAAAAACACATCAGAAATTAGATATATCCTCAGTGTCAATTAATTTAAGTTTGAGACTAGAGATTTTGACATGTCTTCTCATAATCAGCTAGATAATAATAGTCATCATCATCATCATCATCATCATCATCATCATCATCATCATCATCATAGTAATGAGCAATAAGCTAGTAATAATGATCATAATAATAATAGGAATACGAATAAAAATTATGTTATTATTATTATTATTATTATTATTATGCCATGACCTGGGTGAATACTCGATTCTGATTGGCTGAAATGCACTTCACGACCCCGTGGCGTGCATTATCATTTCGTTGCGGGTTCTCCCTTTAGGCTGCTACTATTCCGCACGCAAAGGATTCGCTTGACTTTGTAACAGACCGAAAACAATAACTTGGTTAACCGATGGTAACCTCGTATACATGGATCCGTTATTATGTGCTGCCACCTGGTGTGCGCTAAGAACAGGCCTATAATTTGGACACACACACTATGAAGAGAAGGTCGACTTCGCGTCAGACGATGGGAGTCCATAGAAAGATGTCGCCTCGCTCTTTGAAGGGTTGAGGGAATTGTCTCAATATCGCCACCAGCGGTGAGAACGGGGAGCTGCAGGCGCTGGTAGTAACTGCAGGGGAGCTGCAGGCGCTGGTAGTAACTGCAGGAAGGTGCTGTGGTGACCGGGTTGGGAGGGAGGGCTTCGTTTGGTTGATCAATGACATGACCCTACAGTATGTCCGAGTGTTCACCCGCGGTCTTCACGCCATGGTCCAGTTTAGTTTACCGAGCTCTTCCGGTGCGAGATAATCCAATCTCCCTTCCCTCGCATGCCTAACGCAGTCAGGGAGGGAGACGCACGACGTCACGTCACGGGAAAACACACGCTGGACGCCCACTTCGAGCAGAATCGTCAAGGAGACGTCGTCAATTATATTGGACATATATACACCGAGAGAGCTACACGGATCAATTCTACTATTCTTTAATAATCAATAATGTGACTGCAGGATTATCCCAAGCGCCAACTACCCCCTGGAAGGCATCGCGCTGATTTGGACACGAGAGTAATTTAATTGATCGATCGCGATGATGTACAGCATCATCTTAACTGTAGTGTGTGCGGCGGTGTGGCGCGCCGCCGCGGAACCACAGACTCTTACCACACACAACGCGACGCATTTGAACTCAACAACAACAACATCCACGATTGAGGATCGATCGAAAATCGACTCGTCGGCGGCGACTGCAGAGTCCCGTATATCATCTCTACTGACACATCTGCCCACTTTGAAAATCATTGTGATTCTCATCTGCGTGCTGACAGCTGTTCTCATCACGTGCTTGGTCATAAAAATAATCAGGTAGGCCTCTGCGAGGACCACACGGTGACCACACGCTGCAATAACACCGCGTTTCGTGACTCTTGTGCTCCCTGTTTTGCCAGTCGTGCTGGTGAGCGGTGGACGCTGTGCTACACGGGGCGTGGAAGTGATGGAGCTCATCCTAACTATATGCATAGGCTGTCAAAAGTCTTACTTGCGTGTGTGTGTGTGTCTCAAAACATCTGCCACGATATAATGATATTACAGCGGTTCATCGTGAATACGATAGACACGACTGACCCCATCGCGTCAATCGCGCATGCCTATTTGGTAGTGATTTTGTGTGGGTTATTGATTGTGTTTTCTTTTCTTTTCTTTTCAATTCCGTGTTCCCGATAGATCCGGAAGGCGAATTCGGAAAACCCGAAAATATGACATCATCACGACGCCTGCGGAGCGGGTGGAGATGGCGCCGCTCAACGACGACAACGACGACGAGGACGACTCCACCCTCTTCGATGTCAAGTACAGGTTAGTGATGAAGAAAACAATAAGAAGAAGAACAACAAATATTTACAGAGATTATAGCCCTGGTATATATTTTAACAAGTTTAACGTAGTACATTTTGTCAATTCTTTTAATTTTCTAGTTTTAGTTGTTTTTACCACCACATCACACTTTTTTAATCAGGGCCATGAATCCTGCAAAAACAAAGGGAAGGACGAGGCGTTGCCCATAGGAAACCAGCCACTGTTATTCTAAGAGCTGGGCGTTTGGTCATTAGTACTAAAGTCTTGTTTGCAGTGGCAGGCATCTTATCACTTGCTTCAAGACTTATGTTTGTTGAAGCCTTGTCCTCCCACTCACTCAATTGTTCTGAGAACCACTTCCTGGAAGCAGAAAAATTAACCTGATATTCTTGACTCCCAAGTGTCTGTCAGAGTCTACAGGCTTCCTTCCTTCATTGTTTGCATAGTTTATTCTAGTGGCGTTTTCTAGTTTATTCTAGTGGCGTTTAATGCTCACTCTTATTTTATTTATTTACAGGTGAATGGAAGCATGGCGAATGGAAGCTTTCCCACGTTCTTTAAATCTTTACCTTTTATGGCATGTCGAAAAACTTGCCAATTTTCCCCCAAATCAGTGAGGTGAATTTGATTGGTCTGAAGTCTTCATGTGTTCCCGCCACCCTCCTATGATATGTTCCCTTCAGCCCATGCAGTGAAACCTATACATGTGAATGTTTTCAGTCAATTACAATGCAGCGCATAACTGCACTACCTGTTTGGAAAAGCAGGACTGTTTGGCAACAGTTTATAGTAAGAGTGTCTATCAACTGGAGGCTCGTGTCACCAACAAATACAACATTAAATGTATTCGTTGTTAGCCTTACCAATTATGTGAAATGAATGTGATGTGATTACAGCTGGGACCAGTATGATGGATCAAATGTTGCATTGTTTATGTACAAATACAATGTGTGTTGCATCAGTCTTGGCATATGATTCCAACTGCTCTTATATGGTCTTAAACTTTATTTTTTATGATGTACGTTAACCATTTATCATGCATACATATACTATTTTTGGTAATTTCTTACTGTATGCTATTTGCTGCCATGTTCACTGAAAGTGGTTCCATTCAAAGTGGTCATAGGCACATATGACACGATAAGCAAAAAATATGCTGTAGTTGCAAATCTACTGATTAATGGAAACAAAAATGTCTGGAATGAAACTGTGTACTTATGTAACATAGCTGATAACTCTGAGCTGATAACTATTCTTTAATAATGGCTGGCCTTTGGCTGCATTTTTGTCTTGGTACATATTAGATCAAGTTTCCTTTATTACCAGAGGGGATGTGGTCTCAACTGACCTTCCTCAAGGACAATTGGACAGGATGTGCGTGTGTGTGTTTGTTTTTGAGCCCTGGCTCAAAATGGCTATGGTTTTACCTCCATCCAGAAAGCAATTATTGCTTTTTCTTGTAGCCGTTCCTCTGTACAACAATGCCCATGACAAACTGTGTTGTGTACATTTCTGTAAATTCATTGGAAATATATTAAGTTATATTAAAGACAATTTTTAGTGGAACATTTTTGTCTGACATGGAATGAAGTTATTGTCAGGTAAATATTGCACAATTGGTGTCGGTGTCAAACACTAAAGTCAAACTTCGGAGCCCCACCCTCCAAGTAAACACGTTTTATATCAGTGGTGACTATGTCTGTAGTGTGCGACGCACAATTGCCATTCATCTATCTTGTGTCAGCCAGGAGCATAACCTGATCTTAAAAAGGTGTTTAACTGTCATCGCAGAAATGCCTTAGATGTGGTCTCATCGTGTTCTATACTGTACTATATTTGCATACATCGGGGTAAATCGGATTTTCAGTTGATGTCAGAGCTGTTTCAGAAACCTCAATCTCTACGAACACCGTTGAATGTAATATATGCGCGAAATGAGTACACTGGTACCCACCCGGTTGTGTGGCCTCTGGGACAGGCTACATCCATGATCTCATTAGCAGCAAGCAATGTACAAGTGCAGAGAAAGGTCTCCTCTAATGAAACTTTGAAGGGTCACGAGGCTCCGCTGAATGAAGATTGGTTCAGGACACATTTCAAGGTGAACCATCGTCTTTGTTCACCATAAATAGGCAGTCTGTTGATGATCAGTTATTTCAGTGCCATAATCTTTTAAAGCAAAGATAACCTCGTAGTTATTATTAGAAGCCTGTGATCTATTTGCCAGTGTGGACTCTGCACCCCACACACTGCCACTGAGTGATAATGTTTACATCTCGTTTGATAGTGCTAGGACTGTTAAAGGAATCATCTTTATCCTAGGGCTTTTTGTATCTACAGCTTAATAGTGTCATCACACAAATAGTAAAATATCAGTCCATGGAGTCACACAATCACACTTCATCAAGGGCAGTATTGTTAATTTTTATTATTTACATACAGTATGCATAATACATTCATAAGTAGAGCAATGCTGTAGAAACCATGAAGTTGATAGGACGAGTGCTGTACACTTGCCCCATGATAGATTCTGGACGAATCACCTTAGCAGTACAGGTAGAGGTTAACATTTTTGCAAAAATTAAGACTGGCTACAAACAAACATGACTTCAGCCTGCTGACGTCAAGCGTAACTTTAATGTCTATAATCAATTAACCTTATTGGCAGCATAACCAGGGAAATGTGAAAGTCTCCGGAGGCATCTGGTCAAACGCTAACCAAATGTTCGTGTTCCTCTTTATTGCTAAATCACATGGCCGAAACAGACACAAGATGCTCCTTGTTTAGCTCATGTGTTGTAACAGTTGTAACCTCCATCAACAAGGGGGCTTTCCAACAACCAACCAGGAACTGTTTCCCATGTTGTCGAAGGAGAGCAAGACATACTAACAGTAACAGACATGACTTTTCCTCGTGTAACATTCTATCCCCTATTTGTCTATGTTTAACATTAGAAATATGCATCTGTACAGGCACTGTTTGAATATGTAGATTATTCTTTAAATATTTGCCAATGTGAAATGGCCACAATATGTAGATATACGTCTTCGATATACGCAAAGGTACAGTGATCAATCAAAAAAAGAGAAAATGCAATATCATTGTTTAGGCCCATCTTGGATTAGGTCAAATGGAGGGCAAGCCACATTTTTGATTTCCATTAAGATTGCAAGAAAAGTAAAACATGTGTTCTCACTTTGTAAACGGCAACAAAAGTCACACCACTAGAGCATACTCAAAGTTATTCAAAGTTCTGGTTACAAACATTCTGGATATTTTAAGGCAGGATGATCAATATTCGACAATAAATATGAATCCCTAATATATGAAGAAAAACTATATATACCATGCTGTACTGCATGGTACGCGAGTTATAGATTTTCAATAATACCTTTTCTCAATGTGCTTTGCAGTTTGTAATTAAAAGTGTTACAATTTGTATCTAAACATTGCTAAAATAAAATCAGTAAAAAAAAAAAAACATTTCAAAAGGCTTCACTTTTGTAACCACGTGGAGAAAATAGCAGATACATTCTGTACAAATACTGTAAAATCTCAGAAAATGGGAATATAAATGTATTATTACTCAATTTGTTTATATAAATGTATGCTATCCATAATTAACCAAAAAGTTGGAACATGCTTAAAAAAAGTATGAACAACTACCACCAGCAAAAAAGCCGATGACTTACTACAACAGTTATTGTAATTCTAAAAAGGTTACCATCGAAGTCTGAACACGCACTTATAAGTTACATTCTATTCTGGCCAACCGCCACACTGTCTAGGCCCCCATATGTTTGGTTCCCCACGCAGGCAGTCCAGGAAAATGTTTCCATGACGACCTGATTTGGAGCCCTAGTAGTCTTGGCCACTGTCAACCTGCATGTTTCCTGTACGACAAGTCCCAGTGTGGAGCCTTAGCGCCCCCTTTCTGTGCAATGTGTTCAGTGTCTGGAACTCCAGTGGCATGGTGTGCGGGCTCGAATGGGACGTGTAGTCGTACTTCAGAGTGTCATAGTAGTGGTACTTCACGGGCCTCCCCCGCGGGTCCAGGGGAAAGGGCCAGAAGCCATATAAATGAATCTCCTCACAGAAGCGGGTGGCCATTGTGTACATCAGGAGCCCGGTGGTGGGCCGCTTAATCTGGACGTGGTTCGTCAGCCAGTATCTATAAAACGACAATGTGCAAGTGGAGGTTTGTTATATTCAACTTCAAAACGCTTGCCTTGAGTCACAAACAGTGCATAGTGCAAGCATAAACCAATGATGTTCGTGTTAAGTTTGTTGTAATCCACACAAATCCTGATAACATTAAACACACTATATTCTTCAAAACAACGAACTGGGCGTAAAACAGCAACACATTTACTCTTTAAGATTTGTTTTAGTACACGGCGATTTGAAAGAATCCGAACCGAGGAACACGCAACGCCTGTGAAGAGAGAATTCCAAACCACAATATCCAACGCAAGCGCTTTTACGGCCACCAAAGCCCTTTAACAAATGACATTCTGGCTTGTATTTACCCATTAAATGTTTGCCAAGCACATATGTACTGTTGAGTCTTCTGACAACGCCCTGGTTACAGGGAGCCACAGAGGACTTCCTATGCACAACCCCCGTCCCCCCGTTTTCCTCATTAGAAACGCTGCCATCACCGCGGGAGACCGGTTGTGTAGTTTGAGAGAAGTCTGTGGAGGTTTTGGGAGAGTGGACGGCACTGCAATCGAGAGGAGATGATTAAAAGCCTCGACAGAGGCTGGCTCTGTTGTGTCATTTGTCACCACCTCCAACTCGCTGTGCACTTTCCCCACTAAAAAGGTCATTTAAAAGCACCGAGAGTACGTTTAACAGAGCCCCGAGCGCCCCGAGTGATAACAATGTTCAAATGCAGCCACACACACCAGCAATTTGAGTCCTTCAAAATGGACGAGTGGCTGCATCACAAACAGCATTTAAAATCAAATAGGTTCACCCAACCCCTCCCTAATTCCACAGCCTTCAACATTCTGCCCTTAGCACACGTCGCAGGTCCCATATGGCAAGACGGATAATAATCATTTCCTGTTCAACAGGATAGATGAGCGGAGAGGAGGTGGTTGTAGTCTGACGGTTCGCTCTTGTCAGAATCAAAAGGGTAAAGGCATTCCCCTGAGGTAGAAACGCTGCACTACTGCCCCCTACAGCCCCGGACAGGATCCGGCACAGAATACATCTCCCCAAAACGAGCATCAAAACACCATCACAACAAAAACGTGTGGGCCACACACATACACAATGTTGCATGGGAGAACAATGGACACGCAGCCCTTTTCTGTAGACGGATTCGATATTATTTTGTGCGATCTCTGTGAATCGACCGCATTACATTTATCTCCCGAGGGGGCCGAGCCAAGTGGGCATTTTGAGAAGTGCAACAGCCGAGGATGCCTTTCTTGAGGAAAGGGGGCGAGTGCAAACGTTTTACCCCCCGCCGACAGAAGCTCATGCAAGCTTTTAACCTCATTCCTGGCTGACGGCGTCGCGGGCTGTTTGCCAACGGTACTGCTGTGAGCCGGCTAATCTAATATATCCCTGAGCAGGAAGTAGGTCTGACGTTACATAGAAAAAGGATATTCTGAAGTATATTCTGGAAGCCGCATAGAATATATAACGTATATATTATTGTCTGCAGGAATATAAATATAATTGGGAGAAATTGTTATTTGTCTTACATCCAATGATCACTAAACGTATCAGGTTACCCCCAAATCCACTGCCAACTCCCATTCACCAAATGTAATTACTGCGTCGCCGTGGACAATCCTATTGCATTAAGCCACACCCACACATCACATCCCATAATACTGAGGTGGTGTAGAGCAGTATGAGCAGAGGACAGAGCAGCTTTGCCTGCAGTGATCGGCCTCTAAAGATCTGGTTATAAATAGCCAACCAGCCAACCGTTGGGTGGGTTGTGCCTCTCTAAGCCCCTCGAGACTCGAGCCTGCAGGTACAGCCGGCTGGGCGGGTTGCAGCGCGAGACAATCTGCCCACATCCCCCCCTGCCGTGTGTGTGTGTGTGTGTGTGTGTGTGTGTGCGCGTGTGTGTGTTCCTCCTCCTTACCCGCGGACGGCGTGGAGGAGGCGCAGGGAGGGGAAGGCGGTGCGGATGCCCGCGGTGTGCAGCAGGATGAGGCGGGCGGCCCACTCCACGCGCTCCTCGCCGCCCTTGGCCATGAAGGCGGGGATCCACAGCACGCTGCCCCGCAGGCTCTGCAGCCGCGCCACGAAGCGCTGGCGCCACTCCTCGCTGGCCAGGTCCTGGAAGGCGCGCTGCACCACCGACGGGTTCATGGTCACCAGGTTGGTGCG